>CM077164.1:19002473-19069450 GCA_039583875.1 Platanthera guangdongensis
GGATGTGTTCTATTCTATCTCTTGCATAGCCGTGTAACAACATGTGTATGAGCCGTATATGGGGTAGGAGACAAATTCAAAAGTTCTCTTGGGCTGGAGAAAGAGGAGACCAAGGAGGAGAAAGAAGGAGGAGATTTTGCCATTGAAGGGAGCTTTGGAGCACCAAATCTCGAGGTGATTTCAGATTTGCGGAGAGGAGTCTGTCGTGATCGATTTCATCTGACTCTTTTATCGTTTCATGGTATCAAAGTGAGCTCCAAGGGTAACGATTCGCTCCCCGATCCTAAGATGTGCATGTCCATTGAATTTTTTGTTATGCTTGCATATGAAAGTCGTCTCTCCGCTAATTAGTGGTGGGGTAAGACCTCCATAGTTCGCTGGAACCCCAGGTTGATTTTATCTGTCTTTGACATGAATTGCATGTGGAAATTCGGTAATAGTTGCAAATTTAGGCACTGTGCGTGTAACTTAACTGTGGTCATTGGCTTAAATCTTAAAGTATACAAAAGTTAGGGACTGAAATCACTATTTAGTGAAAATAATACAATAACTTTATTATGTAAGCATACAAGATGGTGTCGTGCATTTTTTTGCAAACAACTGAAACAAGAGTGAAAGGAGAAGTAGAAAGGACAAGGTTCGACAAAGAATAGCACCATCGTCACTTCACATTAGTGTTCTTGCAAAAAACCCTTGACAAAAGCAATAATCTTGAGGAGAAATACCTCTAACAAGCGGATTTGGAGGGTAGTGTCAATAATACAAGAAATAAGCCATGACTGGAGATGAGAGGCTACGAACTGAGACAAGCGTGTGGCGACACCTACAAGTGACAAGAAGTAGGCCAAAAACTCGAGCGAATAGGGGTAGTGACTTTCGTGAAAACCATGAATAATAGATGAATGACAGGGAAAACAACTTTTGGAAGTAGACATCACACAACTGCCCAAAACCACTTAAAAAACTTTTTTCAAAAAAACACTTTTACTACCATGCAACCTCCAAACGATCTAAAAACAACAGTGGCGGAAAAATAGAATTTTTTTCACCGCCGCCGCTACACTAAACAGAGTCGAATGAAAATTGATTTACAATTCAATTATGAAAACCTCAATCCCGCCAAATCAAACAACTTCATTTAGACTCTCTAAGACTGTTTGGTTCGTCGTTTTTTCTCATTGGCTGTGTGAAATGTTACTGCTGAAAAAAAAACATATTTGGTAAAACTCCATTCTTCATTCCCAATACTTCAAAATATTATTTTGACATTCCACATCAAAGCTACCCCCTCCATCTATTTCCATACTCTCATTCTCAACTTTCCAAAACACCACCACAAAACAATCAGAGCCTAAGATTTGCGGGAGCCAGCAGAATTCTATCTTACTTTCTTTAATAAATTTTAAAGAATGAAATTACTGCTGACTGCAGTCACCTCCCTTCACATGAAAACATCTCTAAGTGCAATATAGATCACCTATCAATCCGAGTTTTTAAAGGCTGCTAATCCCTTAAAAAATAACAATTTTGATTAATTATCTTCTCATCACAAAAAGTGGCTTTATCACAAGCACTTAGACATGAGAGCAACTTTATTAATTTTACCAATATAAATACGAGTGACAAAGCACGAGCTTGGCCTCTGTAGCTAACCAGGATAGTACCGACTGCGTTGCGATAGGCTCGGGGTTCCCCGCCAATCTATATTATTATCTATTATATAAAGAAAAAAAGAGTCTACAACATTCAAATGCCTAAAAATACTCTCATCCTTCTCCACTATTTATATTATTAAAACAACAACTTTATTTTAATGTAAAAAGTGGAGAAGGATGAGGATATTTTGGGCATATGAATGTTGTACCAATACCTCTTTTCCCTTTATATAATACTATTGAAAAAAATAATCACTTATTTTAATAGTAATAGTATAGATGGATGAGAATATTTTGGACATAAGAACCCTGCACAAAAGCCTCTTTTTTCTTTATATAATTGATGATGCCAAAATAACTATATAATTAAAGCTCGGCGAGGCCGGCGTGGGACACCCCGCTCCATGTCGGACTCGGTGGGGCCGGCGCAGGGGCGCCCCATGTAACACCCTAGTTTTTCCAGAATTTGAGGCTCTGGGAGCTACCACGCGGCGGTAAGTAGCTACCGCCCAGCGGGAGCCTTCTTTCGTCGAGACCGGAGCGTTGAGACAAAAGCGTCGAGTGGTACCACACAACGGTAGGTAGCTATCGCATGACGCTACCTCCTGTTCGTCGAGTCGTAGGCGTCAAGACGAAAGCACTGAGAGGAAAGCGTTGAGAGGCTATCACGCGGCGGTAGCGTTAACGCCAGCGATAACATGGTTTTCCAAAAGGGTAGGCGGCTTGGGAAGTTACCACAGCGCGGTAGGTAGCTACCGCCCGACGGTAGCAGACAGAAGCAGTTCCATGGGCTATGGTTTCCGGCTTTTCGTTTCGCTTGGGATTTGATCCTATTGTTCAAAATCCTTCGTGCTAGAGGCTTAAGTAGGGCTGAAAGGTTGTTTCCCTCTTCTTCTCATTTTGATTGAGAGTTAGAGTTTGGGAGAGAGGGTTTGAAGGAGGAAGAAGAAATACTTTATCCGCCATTAACAAAGCTCCGAGGCTCCGTTTGTCGATCCGAGAACAGATCCGTGTAGAGGACTCGAAGGTGCACACTTTTATCCGTGCAAAACAAGATCTTAATGGCTAGAAAGAAGAGTCGTAAGGTAATGACATTTCTTCTCTGGGTCTTTAGGATGCGTACATGGCATCCATTTTATTCTTGATTACTTTCAACCATTTAGACACCGGATCTCTCAAATGAGAGGGGTACGGGTTGCCATGGTTCAAGAGAAGTCACCGGGTCGATTGTGTATGTCCCCGACATGATGTTGCATTAGAGATCCGCTCCGCTCGTGGATTAGACATTGTGGGTGAAGCCGTAGTCGCGACCGTTAGTCCGACTCGGTGTGTTGCATAACGAGGCTTAAGGATTTTGCTAGAAATCCGTTTGCGGCAAGATGTTGTTTGTGACGTTTGCCCCCCTTTATTTTTCGTGCGAGAACAAATGGTGGATTAGGGCGGGAAAGGCTATGTTCGTGGATTGATGTGCGAATGCACGACTTTGTCTCTGTGGTCGTCTAGTTAGCCCGTGACGTACAAGTCATGTGTGGAGAGTGTCCCGGCGAGACAAGTCTCATTCTGAGAAACTGACGAGAACGCCAAGCTTTTGACAAGCTCGGATGATGAAGCCCATGAGCGAGTGGGGTCAAGCAAGGGTTCTTAACATCAGTTGTTTGTGTGACGGAACCATGATGTGAGAAGTCAGAGCTTACAGGCAAGCCTGGGTTTTGAGACCCACGAGCGGGTGTGGCCTAGGCAAGAGTTCTGTGTGGTGTCTTGAATGTCGTTAGGGGAAAATGAAAGTACCCGTGTGATGTGATGTGATGATGCGTGATGATGTGTTAGATCCATGCGCTATAGGGTGTCTCGGGTGAAACCTAGATTTGCATACATATTTCCCTTTCAGAGGCAATTTCTGCACTTGGTGCATCGCGATAAGACTGTGGATAAGTACGCACAGGAATTCACTCGTTTGGGTCGTTATGCGGGAACGACCATGGCTGATGATGAGCAGAGAGACAACCTCTTCTACTATGGGTTGAGATAGAATTTGCGACAACCCTTTATAACTATGAAGAATGTGGGTTTCAACGAGTTGATTGAGCCTACCAGGACATTGGAAAGTGATATGAAGCGAACCCAATGTTGTAAGGGGCTCGCGATCAAGCAGGGAGAGAGAAAGCCTTCTCAATCGCAAGGGAAGTCTGAAGGGAGTAAGTGGAAGAAGAAGCTCCTTCCCTTCAGGTCATGAGAGAAGAACAATATAACGTTGGGGGGATCTCACTTCAAGGGACCACCAACATGCTTTAAGTGTGGCAAGTCAGGTCACATAGCTCGATTTTGTACTGAGGGTGGTGCTGGACAAGAGCCAAGACAGGAGTAGTCAGTGTGTTCTGGTCCCAGCGTCGCGAAGAAAGGCAAAATGGCGGAGTCAAGCGCTTCACTGTTCCAACCAGTGCAACCAAATGCTTATAACCTTGGGAAACAAGAAGCAATTCGACAACCCGATGTGGTGACAGGTATGAGAAAGTTTAAGTTTGTTTATTGACTTTAAACTTTCGAGAATTTTATATGTGTTGCGTGTGTATTAGGCTTCGTGGTAGTTTCTGGTTACCCCGTTAGGGTATTGTTTGACACGGGAGCGTCACACTCCTTTCTTGCGGAAAGCTTTATCCGAAGGATTGGGGTCGAGCCCTTTTTGGCGAACACGGAGCTTAGAGTGTGCATGCCCAATGGGTCTTTCATGACTACTGGGACAAAAGGACGCATTGGATGGATTTTAGATGGAGTTGACTTCATGTTGGTAGCAGCGGTCCTACCATTGCCGAATTCAATGTGATCTTGGGGATGGACAGTCTTGCAGAGCAGCGGACCAGTATTTACTGTCTATCAAAGGTGGCGACCCTGAGGAGTGAAGGAAAGGAAGAGGTCAAGTTTGAGGGTCTTAGTGGAATGGTCTGCTCCCTGATTTCGACCATGCAATTGGTGCAGACAATTAACCAGGGAGGAGCAATTTTCGTAGCGTTGTTGGAAGTTTACCTTTCTAAGCTATCAATTGGAGAAGTGCAGGCGGAGGCAGAATTCGAGGATGTGTTTCCATAGGAACTTCCTGGAGCACCTCCTCAACGGGAGATCGATTTCTCGATTGAGTTAGTGCCATAAGCTAGGCCGGTGTCACGTCATCCGTTTAGGACGGCACAAAAGGAGTTGGCCGAGCTCAAAGTACATTTGCAGGAATTGTTGGAGCAGAGATATATTAAACCCAGCTCATCACCATATAGCGCGCCAGTGTTGTTTGTAAAGAAGAAAGATGGTAGTATGTGGTTGTGCATAGGCTACCGTAAACTGAATAAAATGACCATCAAAAATAAGTATCTTATTCTATGAATAGATGACCTGTTCGACCAGTTGGTGGGGTCTGTTAAATTTTCTCAAAGCGGTCAGCAAGGTAGCCTAAAGCCAAATTAATATTCTCAGAACTACCCAGTTCACACTTTGATCATGCAGAAACCCAAGGAGCAAGTTAAACACCAACCACAAATAGAAGAACAAACAGGTCTTATATTCATTCACACTTCTTTACAAGGCGAGGTATACGTAGCGAGACATGATTTCGCTAGTACACAAACTACAAACAGAAAGAACAAAAACAAGTCGGGCGGACAGCACTGGAGACCGCCGAGACCGCCTAGTCCGCCAAGGTTGCCGAAGCCGCCCGAGCTGCAACTGCTACAAGCCGAATAGCACACGGAGTCCGCCGAGACCGCGAGGTCAAGCAGACACACCGTTATTCGCTGCTTGCTGAAGAACTGAGGAACAGACCGCCTATCCTCCTGATACCAGCGGACAGGTTGTTTGAACTTGAACAAGCTGAAGCAGAAAACTGACAAGCCGCCGAAGCGACCAGCTGAGACCGCAGAGACCGCACACTTCAATGCCCAACTCCTGGCTCCTTGAAGCTAGCCGCGCGACCTGCACACAGCACACTGTCAGCACTACTCAACCCGCACGGACAGAAAACCGCAGACCGCAACACTTGCCCAAGCCCAACTTACTGTTCACTCCGTTACTGTAGACGTGCCGAGGGGTTCTATTTATAGGCGAGGTGATGAGTGTGGTGTACTCTAAGCTGGACTTCACAAATTTCAATACCAGTGGTGTACTCTAAGTTGGACTTAAAGTTAGGGTATTATCAGTTGCAGATTTGAGATGAGGACATACCCAAGACAGCGTTTGGTACGAGATATGACCACTTTGAGTTCTCGGTGATGTCGTTCAGGCTGACAAACGCACCATCGATATTCATGGATTTGATGAACCGAGTATTTCATGAGTACTTAGACCCGTTTGTGGTAGTCTTCATCAATGATATTTTGGTATACTCCAAATTGGAGGTGGAGCATGAGACTCAATTGAGAGTTATCTTGCAGGTGTTGAGAGAGAACCAGCTTTATACAAAGTTCTCGAAGTGTGAGTTCTGGTTGGAAAAGGTGACATTTTTGGGCCATGTGATTAGTAGTATGAGGTGACGGTGGATCAAGCGAAAGTTGAGGCTATCAGAGATTGACCAGTTCTGAGCACCGTAGCAGAAGTTAGGAGTTTCCTTGGACAAACCGGGTACTATAGAAGATTTGTGAAAAACTTTTCGTGAATAGCTCCGCCACTTACTACTCTGACTCGCAAGGACCAGAAGTTTGTATGGATTCAGGAGTGCAATCAAGCGTTTGATACCTTGAAGGAAAAGTTGATGTCAGCTCCAATCCTAAGTCTTTGTAAAGAGACTGAAGGATTTCAGATTTTCAGTGACGTGTCAGGTTGCGATTTAGGATGTGTGCTAGTGCAGCATGTCAATGTGATAGCCTTTGGGTTTACACAACTGAAATCTTATGAGAGGAATTACCCCGTCCATGACTTGGAGATGGCGACGGTAATCTTTGCGTTAAAGTTGTGACGACATTATGTGTACGATGCAAATGTGGAGATCTTCACGGACAACAAAATCCTGAAGTATATTTTAGATCAAAAAGATTTGAACATGCGGAAGCGCAGGTAGGTCGAGTTCCTTGGAGACTACGACTTGGGGATTTAGTATACGACAGGAAAGGCCAACGTGGTGGCCGACGCCTTGAGTAGAAAATATTCTGAACAAGGGAATTGAATTGAAGCTCATGATGAGTGGTTTGTGCAGGACTGTGAGTCCCTTGACATTGAATGTGTAGCAAGAGGTGAGTCTAGCATGACTCGGTTGAACTAGATAGAGTTGCAGAATGACTTATCCGATCGTATCCGGGAAGCGACCAGTGTGAATATAGAGTTAAGCCTTTTGTGGCGGAAGCTCAAAAAGGTGAGGATAATACCTGGGAGATGGTTGATGAGATCTTAAAGAAGGATGGAAGGGTATGTATACCACAACTCGGCAAGCTCCGCGAGGAGTTTATGTTTGAGGCCCATTTTACGAAGTACTCCATTCACCCGAGAAGTACAAAGATGAATTGGATATGAAGAAATCCTTTTGGTGGACTATTTTGAAGTGGGATGTAGCTTTGTATGTGAGTCGGTGCCAAACTTGTGCCTTAGTGAAGGCTGAGTGTCAGAAGTCGGGCAGGTTCCTGAAGCCCCTTCCTATCCGTGAGTGGAAATTTGACGACATATGCATGAATTTTGTGCATGGTTTACTTTAGTTGCAGCAAGGTAACAATGCGATTTTGGGTGATCGTGGATCGCTTGACCGAAGTGGCTCACTTCATCCCGAATCGGAAGGAGGACATCATGAAGAAGCTGGTAGAATTGTATGTTCATAATATTGTGCGGTTGCACGGAATTCCAAAGAGCATTGTTAGTGATCGTGATGAACGGTTTACGTCCAAGGACTGGAGATTATTACATAAGAGTTTGGGCACAAAACTCAAGTTTAGTATGACGTTGCACCCTTAAACCAATGGTCAAACGGAAAGGACGAATCATATATTGGAGGATATGCTGAGAATATGTACCTTGATTTTGGTAAGAGGTGTGAAGATCACCTTTTCATGGTGGAGTTTGCCTACAATAATAGTTTCCAGGCGAGTATCAAGATGACCCATACGAAGCTTTGTATGGAAGGCGGTGTCGAACACCGATGTCATGGATAGAGGCGGGAGACACCAAACTTTGGGGAAAAGAGGTTGTGGTTGATGCTTGTGAGTTGGTGCGAACAATTCAGTGATACATAAATATTGCTTAGGATCGACATGCGAAATATTTCAATGCTCACCATATGAGTGCGGAGTTCACGGTAGGCGACTGGATGTATCTAAAGATTAAACCGTTCAAAGGTTTTTCGCTGATTCGCTGACTCAAGAAGTTGAGTGCGAGGTTTTTGGGGCAGTTCAAAGTCACGAGACGCATTGGAGAAGCAACCTACTAGTTGACGTTGCCCACAAAGCTGAGTGGATTACGCAATGTCTTCCATGCTTTAGTTTTAAGGAAAGCCTTAGTGGAGTCAAGTGTTGTGGTTGAGTCGACGACAGTTGAAAGATATGGTACCTAAACACCTAGAGGGGGGGGGGGGGGGGGTGAATAGGTGACCTAATCCTTTTTTGACTTTAATGGCAGCAAACAGTTTATTATCACAGATTTCTAACTTTTGCACAGCAATCATAAAGCATTCACAGCATACACAGCACAATCACAGCACAACACAGTGGTTTATAGTGGTTCCCCAAGATATGGGTACATCCACTTTCCCCCTTCGCCTATCTAGCAGTGTACTAGATTCGGCCAAACTCCTCCACTGTCTCAGAACCCAAATTGGTTCTTACACCTCAGGCCCAAGGCCCTACAACTCAGCTTTATCCCAAAGCCTACACTCAGCCAATCAAGACCTACACTCAGCCAACCAATGCCTACACTCAGCCAACCAAGGCCTACACTCAGAGATCTCAATCTCCTACACTCAGGCCAAAAGCCCTACCCTCAGTCTTTATAATTATAGGCTTACAAATCACTCAGATCCAATGGATCCTACAAGTTAAAAATATATTACAAAAATTAACTCTACAACTCAGAAATAAAAGAGAGGAGTTGAGAGCTTCTTGATGAGTTCTTGGAAGAACTCAGCTGGATTCACTCTGACTTAGCTTTCTTCAAAGCTTCTTGAGTAGAACTGAATAAGACTGAATCCTCTGCAGTTGTTCCTTGACCTCTGCCACTTAAGATCCAGAATTGAATCTGAATCCTTCTTCTCAGCCTAGTTCCAGAGGCTGATTTCTTGGATGGAGCCCTCTCTCTCCAACTTCTTAGATCTGCACTTGAACTGCTAGATCTTCTTGTGTTGATACTTCGAGTACCACTTTAATGATTACTTCAACAATATGATCAACCTTGACAACAATCTGATCAACAACTTCAACAACAGTTTCTGTAAATTGCAGGTGCCTATTTATAGTCTTTCTTCATGGTAACCGACTGGTCCGGTCCATAACTGACTTCTGATATCTCTGGCATGCGTTGTAGACCGGCTGGAACGGCAGCTGTCATGTCAACCAGTCAGTTCTTGAAAATCTCTATCTGTCTGATAGTGTCGAGACTTTCTGTCTTTAAGTGTCGACACTTATAGACCAAGTGTCGACACAAGTTGTGTAAGTGTCGACACAAGACTATAAGGTGTCGACACAACTCCTTGTCTGTCTCAACACAGATTCTTCTGCATGTGTCGACACTGAAATTGAGTGTCGACACAAGTACTTGTTCTTCTAGCTTTTGCTGAATTCTTCTAAGTGTCGACACATCACCTTTGTGCTGACACAACTTCTTGTGTTGAATCTGTCAAGTGTCGACATTACTTCTTGGTGTCGACACATAGTCTTCAATGTAGATACTTGCTGAGTGTCGACACAGCTCCTTGTGTCGACACACCTTCTTCTTGTTGAGACTTCAGCTGAGTGTTGACACATTCCCTTAGTGTCGACACTTGTACTTAGAATATTTTGTTGATAATTCTGTTCTTTGCTAAGTGTCGACACAGCTCCTTGTGTCGACACTTTCTTCAAGTGTAGAGTCTTTAGCTAAGTGTCGACACATTGTGTTGGGTGTCGACACTTACTTCATGTGTTGACTCTTCTGGTTGAGTGTCGACACATTGTGCTTGGTGTCGACACAGCTTTGCTGGGTGTCGACACAGCTCCTTGTGTCGACACAACTTCTCTGCACATTTCATCACTGAGTGTCGACACAGCTCCAAGTGTCAACACTTTCTGTCTGGTGTCGACTCTGCATCCCAGGTGTCGACACAATGACTCCAAGTGTCGACACTGCTTATCTGGGTGTCGACACAAGCTTTCTTGAGTGTCGACACTTTCCCTCTGGGTGTCGACACATGGACTTAGAAACTTTTTGCTTCAGTCCAGTGATTATAACCTGCACAAGTAAACTCAACATACATCAAATACATTATGATGTATATCATTGAGTTGGGTGAGACTTCTTCAAATCAGGTACATTTGACCAATGTACCCAACAACAGTGCCAGTAGAAGAGGACTTGAGGACAAAAGTTCGTCCATTCGGCATAGAGGATTCAGAAGTTCGATAGTTGCGGAATAAAGAAGCTAAGCTCGTAAAAGTGTGATGGGATAACTGCGGGCAAAATGAATTCTCCTGGGAGCGTGAACAAGCGATGCGAGAAGACTTTTCGGATCTCTTTGCATCAGGTATGCATTGTTGTTGGAATACATGCTTAATTTCGAGGACGAAATTCTTCTAAGGGGGGAGGAGTTGTAACACCCCAGTTTTTCTAGAATTTGAAGCTCTGGGAGCTACCACGCGACGGTAAGTAGCTATCGCCCGGCGGTAGTCTTCTTTCGTCGAGATTGGAGCGTTGAGACGAAACCGTCGAGTGGTACCGCACGATGGTAGATAGCTATCCCTCGACGGTACCTCCTGTTCATCGAGTCGTAGGTGTCAAGATGAAAGCCCTGAGAGGAAAGTATTGAGAAGCTATCACGCGGTGGTAGCGTTAATGCCGACGATTGTGGGGTTTTCTGAAAGGGTAGGCTGTAAGACCTCAATTTTTTTTCTTTTTCAAACTCCGGGGTCTTATGCCCAGAACCGCCGTTTTGCGATGGACCCGACACTTAGGAAAGCCGCCACTACAAAACGCTGATTCTGCCGGCCTTTTCGATCATCACAAAGAGAGAGCAGTAATCATAAACAGAGTTATAATTGTTTCCACAAACATCATAAGTAATATGAGAAATCACAACAAGTCCATATATAGAAAAGAGAGTACTGCAAGGTAACAAAACTAAAAATATAAACGGGCTTAAGCCAGGTACATTAGATCCTCACTACAATCTCTCGTGAAAGATATAAAAAGATTATCACTCACAGAGCTGGTCACTGGTGCTCCGGTACTAGACTGGCCCACCTCCATGCGCACCGTACTCCGCTGGTGCTGGTCCCTGAGCTGATGGTCTCTGTCTCCCATCCGGAGCCCATGTAATATTGTCGTCTGAAAACCATTAGTCATAAAGACTAAACCTTATCATCCCCTATCCCTCCCCCCATGGCTCCTAGGCACCGGGCGGGGAGGAGAAAAGGGAAGCTACAAAGGTGGAGAGTACAAAATGACAGGTGACAGTGAAACTAAACTAGCAGTTAATATAGAATGTATAAATAGTTAAGGAAGAAAAAGGGTACAACTAGCAGTTCTACAATAGTATGCAGTATAATAAACAAGTAGAATAAGCAACATATGTAAAGAAGACAAAGTAAGAAATAAGTAAACTTAACTTATATGAATGCTCATACAAACATATAAGTTAAGAGGTCTTCCGCAAGACTCCCATCGTATAAAAAGTCTCATACTAATTTATACGTTTGGGGTGTCGGCTGTATGCAAGTATGAGTGTAGTGATATGATATGCCATGATTCATGCAAGTGCAACTCATGCACATGACTCTATGCGCACAGACCTTTAGTTCCCCCTTTCTAGAGCCAAAACCTCACAGGATACCTTCGTAGTGGCAAACGGAAGTGGTGGGTTGGGCATCGCCCACCTCTAAATCGGTAATAGCACTACCAGTCAGACCTATCGTACGCCTCGACGCTGGTGCACAAAGCGGAGCTCCCGCGTACTCTTGCCGACTGGACCGCCAGACTTTATTTGGCCAAGTGCAAAACCACACTTGCCGAGTCAACGTATTGGCATCGGTGCTTCGACCCTCCAATACCGATGACCCACCAACTTATAACTTATGCACATGCAATCTTGATGTATCAACACAGAGCTAAAGCTCCCCGGACTAACCTGTCCGTCACAAATATCTACCGAGCCAAAGCTCCCTGGACTATCCCGTCCGTGCATCTGCCATCCGAACCTACCGTCCGGATGGCAATCCAAACTAATTTAACCAACCTCCCGAGGTACCAGTGTGTGTGAATGTGAAACCCTGATTATACTAGTTGCTCTTGTAACTTGTTATTCCTACTGTTTAGGTTAGCTCAGGACTGCCCAAGGTATTGCTCGTGAAGGGCTCTCGATGGCACTCAGAACTACGATGGGCTGAAGCCCAAAACTCCCTTTCGCAAGACACTTACTATTATTGGTTTTTACCCAATTCCCAATCCCTTAAATGTTGTACTGGATATAAGCCTAGTGTACTATGACTCTTTCTCTCCTACGGGGAAGACAATGTTTCGTCGACCCCGAGCACCTCTTAACACTAGCCAAACTTCTCACTCCTCATCATGACTCCCGATGATAATCTCATTTCACTTACTGGATCAACACACTGATATCCCAACTCCCTAAGTTCATTTTGCACCATATTTTGATTTCTGTAGTTTTTACTAAACACAGAACATCCTAAGCTATATGATTCATACAATGGGAGGTACTCAAAATATTCATCCAATATCCCTATAATAATTATTGGGAATCTATCATGACATGGTTAGCCTAAATCCAGAAATTCATAATTTTCCCAATTTATCTGATAATTTGTTTAAGTTTTCTAGTAATCCAAAAACCCAAGTTTGAACATGAAGTACCCATTTCAGACATGCAAATGCTCCAAAACATTTATGATAAATACAAGATGACTATTTAACATAGCATCCAAAGTCTCCCAATTTTACAGCAAAGTTTATGCCTCTAACACTAATTTTAAATATAACCTACATTAATTATTTTTAAGAGACAAGTACAACAAGAATACTTCCAAAAATTCTGAGAAAATCCAAACATATACATATTGAAAAACAAAACAATCTAGGCCAAGTTTCATAATTTTTTAATAAGAAATGAGCTCTGAAGGAATTATTTAACATGGTCCCAAATTTATGAGCTTGTGAAGCAGGTACTGTAATTATGTATTAAAAACTTCTAATAAAATTCACACATGAGCATAATGGTATAAAACTTCTTTTTCCTAATTTTCATGATTTTCCAATGGACATTGAGTTTACAATATCCAAATAATTAAGTAGGGCTAACTCATGCATTACAAAGGAAGTACTAAGATTAATGTTCCAAAATTCCCAATTAAATATCCAGAGGTTCATACTAAACCTAAGACTACACTACCCACGTTTCATCACTGTTCAATGAGTTTTAATAACCTATTCTAGGACTACAAGATTTGTGACCTAAACTAGGGTTAGGGTTTTGAGGGGCTACCTATCTCCACATCCTCTGAGATTTTTACCAGAGGACTTTAGCTACCCTAGAGTCTTCTCTACCAAATTTCAAATCCATACAAGGGCATTTGATCACATGCCCTTCACAAACCCCCAAAGTCCAATCTTAGGGTTTGAACTTGGGCCCTAGGGCAATCCTACCCCACACCACCCCATCTTCCATGGAAGGGTGTTAAAAGTCATGCCAAGTCAGTGACCCAAATTTCAACCTCTATTGAGGTGGTTTGACCACCTAAACCCACAAGTGCACTTTTGATCTAAATACCCCTCATTAGGGCTAGGCTAAGGTTTGTTCATTTCCCAACCAAATCAATACAAAATGAGGTGAAAATTTAAACACAGCCTCCTGAAGACCCCAAGGGCCACTCACCAAAATTTGGGAGGGTTTGGAGGTCATTAGGGCACCTAATTAATTTACCATAAGGTTATAAAATTTTTCACAAAACTATAGAAAATTAATGTCCAAAAAATTCTGATTTTTGGATAGTACTAGGGGAAGGTTATGAAAAGCCTATTCTGTAAATTTCAAGGAATTTGGGTGTGTGGTTAAGGGTGGGGATTAATTTTTGTGTCTGGTCACCCCTATGTATAGGTTGCACCATTTTTGGTGCTGTGGTCAGACCACTTGACCAAATTTGGTGAAGTCAATTTTCAATTACAGTTAACCCCTAGAGCTACAACTTTCATGTTAGATATTTTCTCATACAGAGCATCTAGGTATTTTTAATATTTATTTCAAAGTACTGTAGTTTGTGTGACAGAAAAGTACAAAATAACCTATTTATATTAATATAAAGTGATGATCAGCACTGATCTTGACGCAAGATCCAACGGCGCTGGACTCATCTTCTTCATCGAGTCGACGACCTCGATTCTCCCATTCTGGAGCTTCTTCCAGGCGCCACAGCCGGCCATCCGACCACCTCCCTGGCCGCCCACCGCCACCACCACCTCCGTTGAGGTGGTGGCTATCGCCAGGCGGCGGTACAGCCGCCAGAGGGGTGGATTCCGGTGATCCCGACAGGATGAAAAAATGCGGAAAACCAGGAATTTTCAAACTTCGATCGGGCTCAATTGAGCCCGATTCCCATCCTAAATGATTCCTATGATCTACCCATAAGAAGAGGAGAAGGGGAGGACCTTGCTTGCGGCCTGGAGACACGTCGATCGGAGGGAAGCCATTGGTGGTGGAGGTGTCTCCCGCGCTCTGCAACAATACAGTGAAGTCGTTTGTCTCCTTCGGGCAAGGTGTGGAAACGAAAGCTCGGAGTCTAGGGAAGCTTTTAAAACAATAAAAAAAGGGAGGGGAGGGGTCTAGCTGGTGGTGGCCATTTATGGCCTCTTAAGGTGATTCTCGGCCATGGTGTGTGTGTGGGGGTGGGGGGGGGGGTGAATTTGGGCTCAATCCAGCCGAGAAACGGCTGGAAA
The DNA here is from genome assembly GCA_039583875.1 of Platanthera guangdongensis. NCBI lineage: Eukaryota > Viridiplantae > Streptophyta > Magnoliopsida > Asparagales > Orchidaceae > Platanthera > Platanthera guangdongensis. The sequence goes on from CM077164.1 coordinate 19,017,218, forward strand.
TTCCTCCTCTTCCCCAGAGGAGTTGAATCCAGCCAAAAAGAGGTGGAGGGAAGGGCCAAGGCTTCAATGGCCATTAATGGCCATTGAAGGCCTTATTCGGCCATGGTGGGGTGGCACTGTTCCGGCCATGAACAGCCACCAAAATGGCCCCCTGGTCTTCCTGGACTGAATGGGGAGTGGACCAGCCAATGAAGAGTAGCCCTTGGCCTCTTGGCCATGAATGACCTTCATTCCCCACTTTCTCTCTCCTCCATTAAAGGGGAAAATGAAGCTTTCTCTCTCCTAGTCATCAAGGCTGATTTTGATGTCTCCTCCAGCCTATAGGCAGCCCACTAACTCATATTAATAATAAAAATGAGATTAGCCCAAGTGGGGGAAATGAGTTTGAGCTTAGGTTAGCTCAATTGAGCTAGGTTTGACCTAACCTTGACTAGGGTTGACTAGGTCAAATTGGCCTTTTGTGTCACCATCATTGGGTCCTTGGCGACCTATTGGCCTCCCCTAGGGTCTAGGTAGGGTTGGGTAGGGTTTACTTGGCATATGGAGGTCACCTGCCCTTAGGAAGGGTGCTTTGACCAAATTAGGGCTATGGTTGACTTTGGTCAACCTAGACTCTTGGGTTGACCCCAATGGGTCCTTGGTGACCCATTGACCTCACGTTAGGGTTAGGAGGGCATGGGTGGGGTCCACTTGGCTAAGGGAAGGTCATTTGACCCTAAGTAGGCTAGTTTCACCCATTTAGGGTTAGGGTTGACTTAGGTCAACTTGACCACTTTGACTACCTATAGTGGGTCCTTAGTGGCCCTATGGACTACCCAAAGTGTTAGGGGTGTTGTGGTAGGGTCATGGGATCAAGGTGTAGCCTTAAAGTCAAACCTTAGGTCTAAATGTTGAGGATGAGCTATAGGTAGACCAAGGTGATTTTTACCCTGGCCTTTGTTCACTTGGTCCTTTGAGCTTTTGATGGTTTTGTCATGACCTAGTCATAACAAAACAAAATCCTAGGGGTCTAGTTGTTTGAGGGATGTTACAAATCCCAATATATATTAAAAAATTTCGTTCCCAAAATTAAGGTTAAGCCTACGAGAGTTTCTACTGAAATAAATGAAACTTATAACATCCCTAAGGTTTAAGGTATACCTGACTCGAAGAGCTCCGGGTGCTTTTGCTGCATCAAGTCCTGTGGCTCCCATGTATGCTCTTCCTGCCCATGGTTTCTCCACAGAACCTTGACTAGCGGAACCTTCTTGCGTCGCAAGACCCGCACTGCCGTATCGTCGATCCTGATCGGCTCCAAGCTGACTGATCGATTTGAGGCCACCGGACCGTCAGCTGTGGAAATCAGCTGCTCAGGGGTAGTAGAGCCCTCCGAAGTGAGGAGACGTGGAAGACGTCATGCAATTGCGCTAACTCTGGCGGTAGATCCAGTCTATAAGCCAAGGGGCCAATCCGCTCCAAGATCCTGTAGGGCCCCATATATCTCGGACTGAGCTTCTTTCGCCCGCAAATACGCGAGACTCCATGCATCGACCGTATCTTCAAGAAGACCTGGTCTCCCACCTAGAACTCCACCTGAGGATGTCTCGCATCGTAATACTTGGCCTGCCTGCTCTGGGCTTCCAACATCCTGTCCCGGATCAATCTAACCTGAGTATCAGTATCCTCCACAAACTCCGAGCTGAGTGCCTGCGGATCTTCATCCTGAATCCATGATAGTGGGGTCCTGCACTGCTGTCCATATAATGCCTCGTAAGGGGCCATGCCTATACTGGACTGATGGTTGTTATTGTATGAAAACTCGATCAGTGGCAGCAATCTCTCCCAAGGCTCGTCGCGGTCCAAAATACATAGGCGCAGAAGATCTTCCAAGGTGCGGTTGGTGCACTCCGTCTGTCCATCGGTCTGAGGATGAAAAGCCGTGCTGAAAGTCAACCGAGAACCCAGACGGGCCTAAACTGTCCTCCACTCCATGGACGTAAACCGCCCATCTCGATCTGAAACGATAGTCCTGGGTACTCCATGACAGCGCACAAACTGCTCGATGAATCTTTGTACTAATACTCTGACCGGAGAGTCCTTCGCCATTGGAATAAATCTGGCCACCTTTGTTAGTCTGTCCACTATCACCCAGATCGAGTCATTCCCCGCACGAGATCGGGGTAGCCCATGTATGAAATCCATGGCTATATCCTCAAACTTCCACTCCGACACCGGAAGTGGCTGTAGTAAACCAGCCAGATTCTTACACTCTGCCTTTACAAGTTGGCAAGCCTCGCAATGCGTCACAAAATACGTAATGTCCTTCTTCAGACCTGGCCAATACATTATCTTTTTCAGGTCCGCTGCCATCTTAGTGATCCCCGGGTGCACTGAGTATCTACTACAGCGTGCCTCCGTCATGATGTCATCCCGAATCTGGCCTCCTGCCGGTATTTAGACCCTGCCTTTGAAACATAGGAGCACATCCCTCAAGGAGTAATCCCTTGTCGTGCCTTACTCCAAGGCTCTGAATATCGGCTCTGCCCTCGCATCCAGCCTCTGCCCATCTCTGATGCGATCCTGAATGTCATCGGTGGCAGTCATCGATGCCAGGTACTCCGTATATGACTCAGGATCATCCTCGGACACTAGTGATATCTGCATCTTCTTAAACGACTCTACCAACTCCAAGGCCATCAGCTGCGGGCCTACTCCTGACATACTCGCTCTCCGGCTCAGAGCGTCTGCCATCACGTTTGCCTTCCCGGGATGGCAGTGCATGGTGTACTGGTAGTCTGACAGAAACTCCACCCAGCGTCTCTGCCTGATGTTCAACTCCTTTTGTGTGTCTACATACTTCAAATTCTTATGGTCCAAGAAAATGTCGCAGTGGACCCCGTAGAGGTACTGTCGCTAGATTTTTAGAGCAAATATAACTGCCCCCATCTCCAAGTCGTGCACCGGGTAATTCTGCTCATGTTTCTTCAGCTGACGGGAGGTGTAGGCTATCACGTGCCCGTTCTGCATCAGAACGGCACCCATCCCCTGATAAGAAGCATCTGTGTACACCTGAAATCCTTCCTTCCCTGATGGGAGAGCAAAGATAGGAGCCGAGGTAAGCCGACCCTTCAGCTCCAGAAAGGCAGACTCGCATTGTGGAGTCCAAATAAAAGGAGACTCCTTCATCAGGGACGTAAGAGGGAGGGCAATCTGAGAGAACCCCTCCACGAACTTCCAGTAATAACCGACAAGTCTTAAGAAACTCCGCACATCCGTGGCCGTCTTCAGCGGTGGCCAATCTCGTACTGCCTGGACCTTCGCCGGATCCACTACCAAACCTGCTCCACTGATGACATGGCCCAAAAAGGCCACCTCCTTTAGCCAGAATTGACACTTGCTAAGCTTAGCATACATCTTATGCTCCCGGAGCTTCTCCAAAGTCAAGGCCAGATGCCTCGCATGCTCCTCTTCAGTCCTCGAATAAATAAGGATGTCGTTAATGAATACAATGACAAAGACATCCAGATATTACTCAAACACCCGGTTTGTCACAACCCGTATTTCCTCAACGAGTACATCATATCAGAGCAAGAGGAACTACATGTTATAATGCCATGTCGTACAGGGGATAACTGCACACGCTCAAGCAACTCTTGACGCTTACTTTATGAGTTGAAATTCAACAGTGAAATGTAAGAAAACCTTTGGATTGAATGGCCGTATCCCTCGGCCTTAGGTATCAAAAACTGTATTTGTACGCGGCGGAAATACTTTGTTTATTTATGATGAGCTCCTATATGCAGTCTATAGTGATACTACTATAAGAAATCCTCTTTGTTTACGTCATTTGGAAAATACGCCTTAGTTGATCAAGACATGTATGCATGATATACAATAATAGGTTTTGTTAGCTTCAAACTATCTAATGCAACCTACCATAAATCTTTTCCAAGAGCAAGAAGACATCATCCAAATGAGTCACATAGCAGTCTATGATTCATACATCACAAGTAAAAAAAAACCACCAATGAGCGCCAACAAACTGACACGAACCCATTGGGGCACATGTATGTCTGTACAACAAAGAGAAGAACTACCTCGCTAAGTATGCTCGGCTAGCTCCCAAGAAACACCACCAACAAACCTAGCCGCTCAACCGGCTACAACCTGCACCTGAGGCATTCAAGAAAGAATACCTCAGCAATCCTCGAATATACAATAAAAAGAAGAGCAGTATGTTTAGACAATATCATGAAGGGGCTTACCGACCCCGTAGCAATGTTTCATATAAGTAAAACAAGTGAATAAAACAAGTGAAAAACGCACCAAAACACATGCCAAACGCACCAAGTGCGTACAAGTTCAACAAGTCCTACTCCACCCGCAGGAGAAAAAGGGCAATACACATGCCCAAACTCAGCATCTTACAAACAAGAAACAACCAAACGAGTGAAACATAAGCAGCGGTTAAGTTCAATTCCGCAAGAGTCTTTCGGTGGCGGCCCTAAAGTGGAACACACCAAACAAAACCAGCCCAAATCGGGGCCAAAGTGGTCTCTCTAACCACAAAAACCAAAACCCGGTGGCTACAGGCTGAAACCACACCACCCCTTGCAGAATTCTCACACAAACGCTCCTACCATGGTTCATAATTCGCCTCGCAAAACGCCCCATAACCCAAGCTAAACACGTTCCTTTCATCGTTCTCACGCATGACGACAAGTTGCTAGAAAAGGAATTAAGCTACAAGCTACATGAATTACATGATGAGGAACAAGAACAAATCACATGATTAGGCAAGAAAAAAACTACATGAACATGAATAAATAGAGCTACATGAGTCACATGAACAAGATAAATGACATGAAGCAACCTATCATAGACTTGATAACCAAAGAAAACTAAGCATGGAAATCATAAAGCTAGTGAGGAAGAACTCAACACAAGAAGAACAAGCTAGGGAATTTGAAAGATAAGCACTAGCTATGTTGGCACAATCAAAATCAAGAAAGAAGATTGGCAAGGGTGAAGAACACCGCTTGCCTGAACCGAGACGATGCTGTGACGGCTGCTCCTCTCTTTCCTTGCCTTGCTTGCTCCCTTGCTCTCTTGCTTTCTCTTTGAGGATGAAGAAGAAGATGAAGAGAAGGTGAAATGAGAAAAACAATTCTCTGTTTCGGCCTTATTTCCTCCAGAACAGAGCTGGACCGCTAGATGTAGAATTAAGGAAATGAACGGCACAAAAAAACTGGAAAAACTCGATTTTCGGGCCGGTCACGCCCTGTGTCACGCCCGTGACACAGGGCGTGTACCATAAGCGGCACAGAAAGTCGGCAAATCCAAGTTTATCCACACGGTACACGGCCGGGTACACGCCCGTGACGGGTCGGTCACGCCCGTGACCTAGGGCGTGTAGCCCGTGTCTCGACACCTCATCGACACAACTTGACACGCCCTGTTACACGCCCGTGTCATAGACCGTGTCCCCTCTCTCGACACCCGACACTCGACACTCGACACTCGACACTCGACACTCGACAAAGCGGGACACGGCCCGTGACACGCCCGTGTCACGGGGCGTGTACCCCATTCGTCGAGCTCAACTCGATGCAAGAAAATTCGTCGAGTCAAGGAGGTCACGCCCAGGTCACGGCCTGGGTCACGCCCGTGTCAGGGGGCGTCTCGCACAAAAACGACCATTTTTCCCTGTTTTGAAAAATGTTCCTGTGTCGTCCTAGACCATTTTTGCCTTAAGAACTTTTTATCCTTTTTTGTTTCCTGTACCAGCAACTCACTTTCAGCAACATTTCCCGGGCGCGAAAAAGTGCAAACATTCCCTAAGAGGCCTCACCGAGTCCCCAATTTGGACTCCGGTTTGCTGGGGAATCGTGCAACTCGGCAACCAAAACAGCCACTCGCAAGCCCGCGGGAAAAACCATGCTCGAACAACGTTCAAAGCCAACGTAACGCCCATCATGTGTACGCAATCAAAATCTGGGGTGTTACAATCACTCCCCCTAACAAAAAGTTTCGCCTCGAAACTTTTCAATCATTTTGATCTCAATCAAAAAGAGTAGCAAACCAAAAAAAACACCAAGGCAAAAACACCAATGCACATACCAGCTTATCTACGGGAACAAATGAGGGTGAGTCGCCCTCATCGTTGACTCGAGTTCCCACGTCGCGCTTTCCACATTCTGATTTTTCCATAGCACCTTGACCATAGGAATCTTCTTTTTCCGCAACACGCGATCTTGGGAGTCCAATATCCGGATAGTCATCTCCACATAAGAAAGGTTTGGCGCCAACTGCGGCACCACATCCAACACTTGCTGATCATTCCGTACACATTTGCGAAGTTGGCTAACATGAAACACGTCGTGAACACCGAGAAAGTTCACGGGTAATTCTACTTTATATGCGGATGCACCAACTCGCGCAAGAATCTTGAAGGGACCCACAAATCTTGGGTCTAATTTGCGCTCTTTACCAAACCTTTTAATCCCAACCATTGGGGAGACTTTCAAGAAAACGGAATCTCCCACCGCAAACTCTAATTCCGACCTTCGTCGATTGGCATACTTTTCATATCGCTCTTGGGCGATTCGGAGCTTCTCGCGGATCCATCGTACGGCAACTTCCATGTCCTCGAGCGCCTCTGGGCCCATCAAAAGCCGCTCGCCAACCTCCGTCCAAAAGAGGGGAGTCCGACATCGACGCCCATATAAAGCTTCGAACGGAGCCATTTGCAAGCTTTCTTGATAGCTGTTATTATAAGCGAATTCCATAAGCCGCAAACGTTCATCCCATGCTCCGCCATACTCAAGAATGTAGCATCGAATCATATCTTCTACAATTTGATTTACTCGTTCTGTTTGGCCATTCGTCTGAGGGTGGTAAGCAGTGGAATACCGCAAATCCGTCCCCAAACCATCTTGTAGACTCTTCCAGAAACGAGAAGTAAATCGGGAATCCCTGTCTGAAATAATATTGACTGGCACACCATGCAGTCGGATGATCTCGTTCAAATAGAGCTCCGCTATTGTCTTCATCGGGTAGTTGACCTTAAATGGTATGAAATGAGCACACTTGGTCAATCTATCCACGACTACCCACACAGAGTCATGTCCTCGTGGAGATCTTGGTAAACCTGTAATAAAATCCATTGAGATGCTTTCCCACTTCCATGTTGGAATCTCCAATGGTGTCAACTTGCCACCAGGCCTCCCATGATCAGCTTTCACCCACTTGCAGGTATGACATTCAGCTACAAATTGCGCTATATCTCTTTTCATTCCATACCACCAGACAATTTGTTTCAGATCACGGTACATTTTTGTTGAGCCTGGATGGTAGGCCATACTTGAGCCATGTGCTTCCCGACACACCATCTCGCGAATGTTTCCAACTACGGGAATACAAAATCGACCATGATACTTTAACGTGCCTGCACCGTCAATAGAAAAATCCGGTAATTCACTCTGTTCAGTTCGCAGAAATAAATGTAAAAGGTCAGGATCATTTTTTTGATGTTGTCTTGCAAGCACCAGCCATGAAGGTTTTTCTACCATCGAATGACTTTGCGGGTCATATTTTCCCACGGAAATATCCATCAATAGAAATTCCTCCACAAGACGGTCGACTGAAAGATGAAATAATTTCCCCGTCTTCCGACTCAAAGCATCGGCCACAACATTCGCTTTCCCCGGGTGATACTGAATGTCCACGTCATAATCAGCTACATACTCAAGCCAACGCCGTTGGCGCAGATTCAGTTTCTTCTGTGTGAAGACATACTTTAGACTTTTATGATCTGTAAAGATTTTGCACTGTGCACCATACAGTAAGTGTCTCCACAACTTCAACGCAAAGATCACCGCTGCGAACTCCAAATCATGCGTTGGGTAGTTCTTTTCATGACTTTTAAATTGCCGAGACCCATACGCAATCACCTTTTTGTCTTGCATTAAAACACATCCAAGTCCAACGTGCGACGCATCCACAAAAACGTCATAATCTATCCCTTCTGTCGGCAAGATTAACACAGGAGCGGTACATAACCTGTTCTTGAGTTCTAGGAATGAGGCCTCACACTTGTCATTCCACTCAAACGCCACATTATTCTGGGTTAAGCGAGTCAAAGGTGCGGCCAACGTAGCAAAACCTTCTACAAATCTACGATAATAGCCGGCCAAGCCCAAGAATCTTCGAATCTCCTTGGGTGTCTCCGGTCTTCTCCATTCCATGACTGTAACAATCTTTTCGGGATCCACTGAAATTCCTTGTTGATTAATGACATGACCCAGAAAAGCAACTTGCGGCAACCAAAACTCGCATTTGCTTAGCTTGACAAATAACTTTTGGTCTCGCAAAGTGGCCAATACTAAGCGCAGATGCTGTTCATGCTCCTCAGCACTGCGGGAGTAGACAAGAACGTCATCAATAAAAACCATCACAAACTTATCCAAGTAGTCCTTGAACACCCTGTTCATCATATCCATGAAGGCTGATGGTGTGTTGGTCAAACCAAACGACATCACCAGAAATTCAAAATGACCATGTCGTGATCGAAATGCAGTCCGCGGAATATCAGACTCCCGGACCTTGAGCTGATGATAGCCCGAGCGGAGATCAATCTTCGAAAACACCGAACTGCCACACAGTTGATCAAACAAATCATCAATTCTTGGCAGTGGGTACTTATTTTTAATCGTCACCTTGTTCAACTCCCGGTAATCGATGCAAAGTCGCATCGACCCATCTTTCTTCTTTACAAATAACACCGGTGCACCCCAAGGTGATGAACTCGGCCTGATAAACCCTTTTGCCAATAAGTCATCCAACTGAGTACGCAACTCTGATAGCTCACGCGGGGCCATTCTGTACGGCGCTTTCGCAATAGGCCGCGTACCCGGTTCCAAATCAATAACGAACTCGACATCACGATCAGGTGGAAGACCAGGAAGATCCGTAGGAAAAACATCTGGAAATTCACGCACAATAGGAATCTCCTCCAAATGTGGCAAAACAGCACTAGTCCCCACAACTGAGACTAGACAAGCAAAACAGTCGGAAACAAACAACGTCTGAACACATACCGCCGAAATCCCTGGAGAATCCTGGCAAGAATCACCATAAACACTTCCTGGCTGACCATCATCTTTGATAAAATCCAAGCGCTTTCCTCTGCACTGGATGACGGTGTCATAGCGGGATAACCAGTCCATGCCCAGAATGACGTCAAAATCTTCCAAATCGATCGCTTTGAAATCAGCCTTTGCTAAGAAATCGCCCAACAAAATGGGACAATCAAGAAGACCCCAGTCAGCCACCACAGAAGCACCGGAAGGAAATTTCACCAAAAATGCATTCCCCACTCGCTCTGGTGTCAAATGATACCGATCCAGAAAGGTTCGAGCCACAAATGAATGGGTCGCGCCAGAATCAAAGAGAACACGCGCCCAACAGTTCTTTACCTTAAAGTTTCCTATAAGGGTATATATGCTAAGAACTACACGTAAAAGGCAGAAACAAAACAAGAACCAGAGGAATGAATCGAACCTGAGATAACTTGAGGTGACGTCTGAGCTTCCTCTGAAGAGACCACATTCAACTTCCCTTTACCTTTGTCTACACGCGGAGGCGGAGGCAAAGCCTGGAGTGGTGCGGGTTGCAAAACAGGTTGGATCTGCGGGCACCTTGCACGAAGATGTCCTGGTCTGCCACACTGGAAGCACACCTTGTCTTTGGCCCAGCAGCGGCCCACATCATGACCTCTTCTCCCACAAAATGTACACTCCAAGTCTCTGGTTGGCGTACCCTGAATGGCGTGCACCTGCTCCTTCTTTTGCATCCCCAACCGCTTGAAACATTTCTCAAACGGGTGACCGGCTCGGCCACAGAAGCTACATAGTTCCTTCTTCTTCTTTATGTCTGACTCGTGGGACATTTTCTCTCCCACCAGCTGTCTCTTGCCCTGCCTCATCTGCTGCCCTCTTGTTTGGCATTTTCGATAGCTTCCACCTTCAATGCTGCCTCAACCACGGTAGTGTAACTTGTCGCTCCATAAGCACTTGCGAACTGCTGCACGTCGCTGCGGAGTCCGCCCAAAAATCTCTTTACTCGGTCAGCTTTCGTCGTCACCAAGCTCGGAGCGAACCGACTTAACTTGCTAAACTCAATTTCATACTCACTCACTGTGAGGTTCCTCTGCTTCAAATACAAGAACTCATTCATCAGGCGGTCCCTTTCCACTGCCGGTAGAAACTTGCGCCGTAATATTTCTTTGAACGCTTCCCACGAACAGCCCGCCCCTAGGCCTTCCTTTTCTCGTAACCACCAACCTTTCGCCAACCCTTTGAGTTGATAGGCGGCAAGCATCACCTTCTGGTCCTCGGTAACGCCAGAATACACAAACATCTCTTCCAACGTCATCACCCAATCATCCAAGAGCACAAAATCCGCTTTTCCATCATACGTCGGTGGTCCAAGTCGCTGAAACTGCGTGATGAAAGTCATCGCAGGAGGAACCACAACTGGGGGTAGCACTGCCACTGAAGGAGTCAAAATAGTGGGGCCTCTGACAGTCTCTTGTCCTCTTGGTGCCAGCCCATACATCGCTGATGACATAGCTTGGAGCTGGGACTGCACTTCTTGCACCTGCCTCGTCAAAGCTTCATTACTTTGGCATAGACTATCCATCAGGACATTATTCTGCGCGCCCGAAGACTCGCCCTCGGATTGGGGAGTTTGCCTTGTCACTGGACGCTTCGACATCCTATACACACGTTCACTTTTGTCAAACTCAAACCCAACAAAACACACAACGGCTATGTACAGACCATACATAAAACAATATGAACATCAACTGCTAACTTGCTCTGGGAGTTTAAGAATGATGGTATGCCTAGCCTAAAGATGACTCACCGTCATCCCACTAACTTGTGCCTAACCAATGAATGCATGACTTGATTGGACCCAAAACCATGAGTGTACAGGTGTCATCATGTAAATCTTAGCTTGGCACGTTGTGCTCATGCAATGATATGTTATGCGTGCTGTGCTATGCATTCGAGAAAAGGCCTTAATGCATGCCATGAGCGGTCGTACGCATCACAATGCTATGCATCCCATACTACATAGCATTGCATGCAACGAAAAAAGAAAACGTGCTAGCCGCATCCATGTGGTGAGGTTATGCATCCCATACTACATAACCCTCACATGTTGCCCCTATGGTGGATCCATATACAACCACATATTATGCATCTCATACTACATAATATGCCCCGTATACTTCTGTTCATGCCATGAGTGTAGTGTACGTGCTTCGGCCAAGACATACTGATGGCACCTCGGTGTGTGTATGAGATGATGCTTACAAGCACATAAAAAGGAAAGTTTGCCCGACCAAATGTCAAGCAAACCTCGCTCTGATACCAACTGTCACAACCCGCATTTCCTCAACGAGTACATCGTATCAGAGCAAGATGAACTACGGGTTATGATGCCACGTCGTGCAGGGGATAACTGCACACGCTCAGGCAACTCTTGACGCTTACTTTATGAGTTGAAATTCAACAATGAAATGTAAGAAAACCTTTGGATTGAATGGCCGTATCCCTCGGCCTTAGGTATCAAAAACTGTATTTGTACGCGGCGGAAATACTTTGTTTATTTATGATGAGCTCCTATATGCAGTCTATAGTGATACTATTATAAGAAATCCTCTTTGTTTACGTCATTTGGAAAATACGCCTTAGTTGATCAAGACATGTATGCATGATATACAATAATAGGTTTTGTTAGCTTCAAACTATCTAATGCAACCTACCATAAATCCTTCCCAAGAGTAAGAATACATCATCCAAATGAGTCACATAGCAGTCTATGATTCATACATCACAAGTAAAGAAAAACCACCAATGGGCGCCAACAAACTGACACGAATCCATTGGGGCACATGTATGTCTGTACAACAAAGAGAAGAACTACCTCGCTAAGTATGCTCGGCTAGCTCCCAAGAAACACCACCAACAAACCTAGCCGCTCAACCGGCTACAACCTGCACCTGAGGCATTCAAGAAAGAATACCTTAGCAATCCTCGAATATATAATAAAAAGAAGAGCAGTATGTTTAGACAATATCATGAAGGGGCTTACCGACCCCGTAGCAATGTTTCATATAAGTAAAACAAGTGAATAAAACAAGTGGAAAACGCACCAAAACACATGCCAAACGCACCAAGTGCGTACAAGTTCAACAAGTCCTGCTCCACCCGCAGGAGAAAAAGGGCAATACACATGCCCAAACTCAGCATCTTACAAACAAGAAACAACCAAACGAGTGAAACATAAGCAGCGGTTAAGTTCAATTCCGCAAGAGTCTTTCGGTGGCGGCCCTAAAGTGGAACACACCAAACAAAACCAGCCCAAATCGGGGCCAAAGTGGTCTCTCTAACCACAAAAACCAAAACCCGGTGGCTACAGGCTGAAACCACACCACCCCTTGCAGAATTCTCACACAAACGCTCCTGCCATGGTTCACAATTCGCCTCGCAAAACGCCCCATAACCCAAGCTAAACACGTTCCTTTCATCGTTCTCACGCATGATGACAAGTTGCTAGAAAAGGAATTAAGCTACAAGCTACATGAATTACATGATGAGGAACAAGAACAAATCACATGATTAGGCAAGAAAAAAACTACATGAACATGAATAAATAGAGCTACATGAGTCACATGAACAAGATAAATGACATGAAGCAACCTATCATAGACTTGATAACCAAAGAAAACTAAGCATGGAAATCATAAAGCTAGTGAGGAAGAACTCAACACAAGAAGAACAAGCTAGGGAATTTGAAAGATAAGCACTAGCTATGTTGTCACAATCAAAATCAAGAAAGAAGATTGGCAAGGGTGAAGAACACCGCTTGCCTGAACCGAGACGATGCCGCGACGACTGCTCCTCTCTTTCCTTGCCTTGCTTGCTCCCTTGCTCTCTTGCTTTCTCTGTGAGGATGAAGAAGAAGATGAAGAGAAGGTGAAATGAGAAAAAACAATTCTCTGTTTCGGCCTTATTTCCTCCAGAACAGAGCTGGACCGCTAGATGTAGAATTAAGGAAATGAACGGCACAAAAAAACTGGAAAAACTCGATTTTCGGGCCGGTCACGCCCTGTGTCACGCCCGTGACACAGGGCGTGTACAATAAGCGGCACAGAAAGTCGGCAAATCGAAGTTTATCCACACGGTATACGGCCAGGTACACGCCCGTGACGGGTCGGTCACGCCCGTGACCTAGGGCATGTAGCCCATGTCTCGACACCTCGTCGACACAAAGTGTCGACACTCGACACAGCTTGACACGCCCTGTGACACGCCCGTGTCACAGGCCGTGTCCCCTCTCTCGACACCCGACACTCGACACTCGACACTCGACAAAGCGGGACACGGCCCGTGACACGCCCGTGTCACGGGGCGTGTACCCCATTCGTCGAGCTCAACTCGACGCAAGAAAATTTGTCGAGTCAAGGAGGTCACACCCAGGTCACGGCCTGTGTCACGCCCGTGTCAGGGGGCGTGTCTCGCACAAAAACGACCATTTTTCCCTGTTTTGAAAAATGTTCCTGTGTCGTCCTAGACCATTTTTGCCTTAAGAACTTTTTACCCTTTTTTGTTTCCTGTACCAGCAACTCACTTTCAGCAACATTTCCCGGGCGCGAAAAAGTGCAAACATTCTCTAAGAGGCCTCACCGAGTCCCCAATTTGGACTCCGGTTTGCTGGGGAATCATGCAACTCGGCAACCAAAACAGCCACTCGCAAGCCCGCGGGAAAAACCATGCTCGAACAACGTTCAAAGCCAACATAACGCCCATCATGCGTACGCAATCAAAATCCGGGGTGTTACACGGTTCATCAAGGTCATGAACGCGGAGGGTGCATTCGTGAGCCCGAAGGGCATCACGGTAAACTCGTACAGTCCATATCTACTGCTGAAGGCCGTCTTCGGGATGTCCTCCTCCTGAATGCGTAGCTGGTAGTACCCCGATCTCAGGTCCAACTTTGAGAACCAATGAGCTCCATCCAGCTGGTCAAATAACTCATCTATCAGTGACAAGAGATACGTATTCCAGACCGTCAGCCTGTTCAGGGCCCGGTAATCAATACACAGCCGAAGTGTCCCGTCCTTTTTGACGAATAGTACCAGAGCTCCCCATGGAGAAGAGCTAGGCCGGATAAACCCGACTTCCACTAACTCTCGAAGCTGGCTTCGAAATTCCACCAACTCCTTTGGGGCCATTCTGTAAGGAGCTCTGGATACCGGCTTAGCCCCCGACACGAGCTGAATCTGGAAGTCCTTCTCCCGATGCAGGGGTAGCCATGGTAGCTTCTTCGGAAATACATCGGCAAAGTCCTGCACCACTGGAATATCTGAAATAGAATCCTTGGCCGCGACCATCTCAAAGAGAACTTGATAAACTTCGTCTCCCTGTAGGTGGGCCTTGACGGTCTACACAGACGATAATAATACTTGGGGGGCTGGTATAATACCTTCGATAATAATATGGGAGTCCCCGAGCCCCACGGTGATCCTCTTCGCCAAGCAGTCAATCAGGGCATAGTTCCAATGCAGCCATGTCATGCCCAGGATCAAATCATAGCCCGACATCCTCAGGATCGTCGCTAGTGCCTCAAACTCCTTCCCGCCGATCTCCACTTCCATGTTGCAATGAGAAGAGGTCATTAGCTCTGATCCATCGGGTAGACGCACCCTCATCATCCTTCCTATGAATTGCTCCACACCTGCCAGTCCTTTCATGAAATCTTCTGACATAAACGAGTGTGAAGCATCGGTGTCGAAGAGTGTGTGAGCGGGCTTGCCGCTGATGAAAACCACGCCTGAGGTAATTAAGTGTCTTAGTGTTCTAGTTATAGTTTTTCTTTTTTTAATTTATAACTAGTCCATGTTTATGAAAACTAGTTTTTAGGAAGGAAGAAATTCAAAGGTACTGGCATACCTGTTATAACCTGCTCTGGGTTCCGGGGTTGTGCCAGATCTAGAGCGTACGCCTACTCCCTCTCTGGCCTGTTGTAACGCCCCGAAACTCAAAGGAGCGAAGGGGGACGTTTTGAGCCAGTTTGGGTTCTGACTGAAGGCACACGGCCTGGGACACGGGCGTGTCCCAGGGCGTGTCAAGCGCGTGTCGGCACTTAGCCGCGAAGTCGTCGAGTTATGCTCGACGATTCGTCGAGAATGGGCACACGGCCTGCGACACGGGCGTGTCGCAGGGCGTGTCGACCCGTGTCGGCACTTAGCCGCGAAGTCGTCGAGTTATGCTCGACGATTCGTCGAGAATGGGCACACGGCCTGCGACACGGGCGTGTCGCAGGGCGTGTCGACCCGTGTCGACACTTAGCCGCGGAGTCGTCGAGTTATACTCGACGAATCATCGAGACAAGGCACACGGCCTAGGACACGGGCGTGTCCAAGGCCGTGTCATCAAGTCGTCGATCTGCACGCGACGAAATGTCGAGACCATGTACACGGCCTGGGGCCCAGGCGTGTCAAGGTGACACGGGCAAGGACACGGGCGTGTCCTAGGACCCGTGCAGTGCTCGGGTTGAAAATGGGGGAAAATCATGGGGTACACGGCCGGCCTCACGGTCGTGTCAGCTGGAACACGGGCGTGTCAGCTCGAACACGGGCGTGTTCGATACCCGTGTGAGGGTCCAGGAGATTCGATTTTGACGGCGAATGCGGCACACGGCCCTGGACACGGGCGTGTGCCAGGCCGTGTTCGGTCCAGATTGGGCATTTCAGCCCCGAATCAAAGTCGTTCGTTTCCTTAGGTTGAGATCCAACGGCTGGGGGTTGTTCCTGAGAGGATATACCCGTGAGTTGACTTAGAAATCCATCACTTTCTTACCTTGTTCTCTTTCCAAGTCCTTGGAGAAAGAGGAGAGCCATTGGAGGAAGAAGAACTAGATCCCGCCATTGGAGGAGATTCGGAGCTCCGAATCGCGAGCCGACTCCGGATCCACGGAGGCAACACAAGTGCGGTGATTTCCATCCGATTACGTTTCAATGGCGCCAAAGAGGAACTTAAGTGTAACGATCCTCATCTTGAGCATGAATAGCTCTTTTTCTTAGCATAGGAAGCCCGCTCTCGCGAGTTTGCGAAAAGTTGGAGGCGTTCCTTCGGGTAGATATGTAAAGTCCCCGTTGTTTAGAGTCCGTATGCGAGAACGGACATAGGCATGATGTGTGAAGCCTACCCGGACATGTTAGTCTGGATCGGTGATGTTGCATTGCATAAGGCCGGAGAAGACTCCGTGCTATTGGTTGTTTTCGGGTTTTCTACGCGGTAGATTGCAGCAGGGAGCCTTGGGGACTAACCCAAAGGTGCACCCGGAAAACTGGGCGGATACGAGATCTTGCCAACTTGGTGGCCTGAGAGCCAACTCGAACATAACTGAGTTATGTGACTTGCGGTAGAATGAGACTCGGTGAAAGTTTGACCCGCGCAAATGGCTTAAATTGTCGTTGCGAAGTGAGCACGGGTTAGATGGAACCGTACCCGCTTTATGTCGTTCAGTTAGAGAGACCTAAGGTTACGTGGCACTCGTCGTTGGCATAAATGTGAGTCTTCGGCGGTCAATGGCTTAAATTGACGTGACCCATGCCAAGAAGACAAATTGCTCATAGGTTTGGCCGTCTTAGTGGCGGTGGTGAGTCCGGAATGTTAATGGCTTTAATTGACGTGACATCGACCGGTTCACCGAGAATGTGCCCTGAGTGCACGGGGCGTGTGGCCGTACGAGCCAACGTCTGTGATGTTATGACTATGGTTTTAAATTACTCGCTTATGCTAATGAAATGCAGGGAAGGAGCATCGCCGCCCCAAGTTGGGGGCGGGATCGTTATAATTTGGTCAGCATTGCTGACCGTTGCCTTGTTTTGCCACCGTGCGGTGGTTTATTGCTTGCAGGTGCAGCTGGACCAAGCGGTCAATAGCGGGCTAAAGCCCTTTTTGCGAAGCTGGCCCTCGAAGGCCTAAGTAGAAGTGTTTACTGCTTTATTCATATATGACCGGCCTGCGTGCCGTGGTTTGTAAAACATGTAATTTTCAAGTGAAACACTTTGTAAGGCCTTAAGGCCGGTTTTGGGTATTTTTGTATAACATTCCTTTTGGTATTAGTGAACATTCATGCTCATATGCTGGGTTCTTGTTTACAACTCTTATAAACTGCTTCCGCTAGAATACTCTGTGTAGGACGTTGAGATTGGTTGGATGGT
Source organism: Platanthera guangdongensis (assembly GCA_039583875.1). NCBI lineage: Eukaryota > Viridiplantae > Streptophyta > Magnoliopsida > Asparagales > Orchidaceae > Platanthera > Platanthera guangdongensis. Next base: position 19,034,499 of record CM077164.1, read on the forward strand.
TTCCATACGTAACCACCCGGTCTGTCTGTGGTATATGGCGTCGGGCCCCGGCCGGACCTACTGCTATATACTATGCGACGGATAGGGGGTGTTACACCTGTGGCCTCTATCCTGATATCCCCGTCCTCGGTCGCCAAACTGCTGAGGAGGTGGGGCACCCTGAAGTGCTGGTGGGGGTGCTCGCCTCATGGGACAATTCCTTTTGAAATGTCCCGGCTGCTTGCACTGGAAGCATATCGTTGCCTGCTCTGCTGTCCTTGGTATCTCCAGCATCTGTAATGGCTGGGGAGCCAATACCCCCTGGTTCCTCTGCTCCTGTCCAATCTCCTGACGGGGTTGATCCTCGTTCCTTCTTTCCCCGATGACCTGGCCTCGAGGACAGTCTTTATGACCTTCAATTACTGTATCGTCAACCGGTCTCTTCCCGATTTTGACTGTAAGTTGATGTGCTTCCCTTTTCTTGGTCATTTCCAGAATCCTAGCCAAACTTCCCTCGGAGAAGAAGAGGAGGGCGTGTCTCATGTCATCGTGCAGCCCCTTCTAGAACCTCCTGGTGTATCCAACGTCATCCAACTGATAAGAGTCCGCATAGAGGGCTAAGTGAGTAAACTCCTGGTAATACTCCAACACTGTCCTGTTGCCCTGCTTCAACCACAGGAACCTATCCTTCAACTCGTCCCTTGCCTACTGAGGTACGAAATGTCCCAAAAGTGATGCTCTGAACTCTCCCCAAGAGATATCTGCGCAATCCATATCCGCAAAGGTGGTGTCTAGCTGTGACTTCCACCACATCTTTCCGTGTGACTCCAGGCAGGAGACTACCAAAGCAACTGCCTCCACAATAGGACATCGAATCCCCGCAAGCATCTCATAAATGGTATCTAACCATTCATCCGTGCGAACTGCCGACTCCGTCCCGTGGTAGGATGGAGGGGAAAGTGCCCGGAAGGCACTCATCCAGTTGGCCTTGGGATTTGGCTGTGGAGTCGGGGCTTGCTGAGCTCTGAAGGCCTCCAGAATGGCCGTCAGTGTTTGCCCCATCTCTGTCTACTGAAACGGAACTGGAGCCGGCGGAGGTGGAACTATATTCGAATCCTGAGGTGTCCCCTGCTGTGGAGTAGGGTTCGTCGCAGGGTACAAGGAAAATTCCAATAGTTAGATAGCGTACGAATGGAATAAAAGAAGGAGAAAATGGACTTTTACATTTGATTTCCCTTATGGGCACACCACTGCTTCTGCTGCTAGTTTGTCCACAAACTAAGCTCGCGCGGGGGTGGCCTAAGGTTTTTTTTTTGTGGACTACTTCTCTCTCGATCGAGGTTTGGCTCTGATACCACTTGTAAGACCCCCATTTTTTCTTTTTCAAACCCCGGGGTCTTATGCCAAGAACCGCCGTTTTGCGGTGGTCCCGACACTTGGGAAAGCCACCACTACAAAACGCCGATTCTGCCGGCCTTTTCGATCATCACAAAGAGAGAGCAGTAATCATAAACAGAGTTATAATTGGGTCCACAAACATCATAAGTAATATGAGAAATCACAACAAGTCCATATGTAGAAAAGAGAGTACTGCAAGGTAACAAAGCTGGAAATATAAACGGGTTTAAGCCCGGTACATCAGATCCTCACTACAATCTCTCGCGAAAGCTATAAAAAGACTATCACTCACGGAGCGGTCATTGGCACTCTGGTACTAGACTGGCCCACCTCCATGCACATCGTACTCCGCTGGCGCTAGTCCTTGAGCTGCTGGTCCCTGTCTCCCATCCAGAGCCCCTGTAATGTTGTGGTCCGAAAACCATTAGTCATAAAGACTAAGCCCTATCATCCCCTACCCCTCCCCCCATGGCTCCTAGGCACCAGGCGGGGAGGAGAAAAGGGAAGCTACAATGGTGGAGAGTATAAAATGACAGGTGACAGTGAAACTAAACTAGCAGTTAATATAGAATGTATAAATAACTAAGGGAGAAAAAGGGTACAACTAGCAGTTCTACAATATTATGCAGTATAGTAAACAAGTAGAATAAGCAGCATATGTAAAGAAGACAAAGTAAGAAATAAGTAACCTTAACTTATATGAATGCCCATACAAACATATAAGTTAAGGGGACTTCTGTAAGGCTCCCATCGTATAAAAAGTCCCATACCAATTTATATGTTTGGGGTGTCGGTTGTATGCAAGTATGAGTGTAGTGATATGATATGTCATGATTCATGCAAGTGCAACTCATGCACACGACTCTATGCGCGCAGACCTTTAGTTCCTCCTTTTTGGTGCCAAAACCTCCCAGGATACCTCCGTAGTGGCAAATGGAAGCGGTGGGTTGGGCCTCGCCCACCTCTAAACCGGTAATAGCACTACCAGTCAGACCTATCATACGCCTTGACTCTGGTGCACAAAGCGGAGCTCCCTCGTACTCTTGACGACTGGACCGCCGGACTTTATTTGGCCAAGTGCAAAACCACACTTGCTGAGTCAACGTATTGGCATCAGTGCTTCGACCCTCTAATACCGATGACTCACCACCTTATAACTTATGCACATGCAATCTTGATGTATCAACACCGAGCTAAAGATCCTTGTACTAACCTTTCCGTCACAAATATCTACCGAGCTAAAGCTCCCTGGACTATCCCGTCCGTGCATCTACCATCTGAACCTACCGTCCGGATGGTAATCCAAACTAACCTAACCAACCTCCCGAGGTACCGGGGTGTGTGAATGTGAAACCCTGGTTATACTAGTTGCTCTTGTAACTTGTTATTCCTACTGTTTAGGTTAGCTCAGGACTGCCCAAGGTATTCCCCGTGAAGGACTCTTGAGGGCACTTAGAACTACGATGGGTTGAAGCCCAAAGCTCCCTTTCGCAAGGCACTTACTATTATTGGTTTTTACCCAATTTTCAATCCCTTAAATGTTGTACTGGATCTAAGCCTAGTGTATTATGACTCTTTCTCTCCTACGGGGAAGACAATGTTTCGTCGACCCCAAGCACCTCTTAACACTAGCCAAACTTCTCACTCCTCATCACGAATCCCGATGATAATCTCATTTCACTTACCTGATCAACACACTGATATACCAACTCCCTAAGTTCATTTGCACCATATTTTGATTTCTGCAGTTTTTACTAAACGCAGACCATCCTAAGCTATATGATGCATACAATGAGAGGTACTCAAAATATTCATCCAATATCCCTATCATAATTATTGGGAGTCTATCATGACATGTTTAGCCTAAATCCATAAATTCATAATTTTCCCAATTTATCTGATAATTTGTTTAAATGTTTTAGTAATCCAAAAACCCAAGTTTGAACATGAAGTACCCATTTAAGACATGAAAATGCTCCAAACAATTTATGATAAATACAAGATGACTATTTAACATAGAATTCAAAGTCTCTTAATTTTACAGCAAAGTTTAGGCCTCTAACCCTAATTTTAAATATAACCTACATTAATCATTTTTAAGAGACAGGTACAGCAAAAATACTTCCAAAAATTCTGAGAAAATCCAAACATGTATATATTGAAAAAAAAAACTCTAGGCCAAGTTTCATAATTTTTTAATAAGAAACGAGCTCTGAAGGAATTATTTAACAAGGTCCCAAATTTATGAGCTTGTGAAGCAGGTACTGTAATTATGTATTTAAAAATTCTAAAAAATTCACACATGAGCATAATGGTATAAAACTTCTTTTGCCTAATTTTCATAACTTTCCAATGGACAGTGAGTTCACAATATCCAAATAATTAAGTAGGACTAACTCATGCATTACAAAGGAAGTACTAAGATTAATGTTCGAAAATTCCCAATTAAATTTCCAAAGGTTCATACTAACCCTAAGACTACGCTACCCAAGTTTCATCAGTGTTCAATGAGTTTTAATAACCTATTTTAGGACTACAAGATTTGTGCTCTAAACTAGGGTTAGGGTTTTGAGGGGCTACCTATCTCCACATCCTCTGATATTTTTACCAGAGGACTTTAGCTACACTAGAGTCCTATCTACCAAATTTCAAATCCATACAAGGGCATTTGACCACATGCCCTTCACATACCCCCAAAGTCCAATCTTAGGGTTTGAACTTGGGACCTAGGGCAATCCTACCCCACACCACCCCATCTTCCATGGGAGGGTGTTAAAAGTCATGCCAAGTCAGTGACCCAAATTTCAACTTCTGTTGAGGTGGTTTGACCACCTAAACCCACAAGTGCACTTTTGACCTAAATACCCCTCATTAGGGCTAGGCTAGGGTTTGTTCATTTCCCAATCAAATCAACACAAAATGAGGTGAAAATTTAAACACAGCCTCCTGAATACCCCAGGGGCCACTCATCAAAGTTTGAGAGGGTTTGGAGGTCATTAGGGCACCTAATTAATTTACCCAAAGGTTATTAAATTTTTCACAAAACTATAGAAAATTAATGTCCAAAAATTCTGATTTTTGGACAATACTAGGGGAAGGTTATGAAAAGCATATTATGTAAATTTCAAGGCATTTGGGTGTGTGGTTAAGGGTGGGGATTAATTTTTGTGTCTGGTCACCCCTATGTATAGGTTGCACCATTTTTGGTGCTGTGGTCAGACCACTTGACCAAATTTGGTGAAGTCAATTTTCAATTACAGTTAACCCCTAGAGCTACAACTTTCATGTTGGATATTTTCTCATACAAAGCTTTTAGTTATTTTTAATATTTATTTCAAAGTACTATAGTTTGTGTGACAGAAAAGTACAAAATAACCTATTTATATTAATATAAAGTGATGATCAACACTGATCTTGACACACGATACAACGTCGCTGGACTCGTCTTCTTCATCGAGCCGACGGCCTCGATTCTCCCGTCCTGGAGCTTCTTCCAGGCGCCACAGCCGGCCATCCGGCCACCTCCCTGGCCGGCCACCGCCACCACCACCTCCGTTGAGGTGGTGGCTATCGCCAGGCGGCGGCACAGCCGCCGGAGGGGTGGATTCCGGCGATCCCGACGAGATGAAAAAATGCGGAAAACCAGGAATTTTCAAACTTCGATCTGGCTCAATTGAGCCCGATTCCCATCCTAAATGATTCCTATGATCTACCCATAAGAAGAGGAGAAGGGGAGGACCTTGGTTGCGGCCTGGAGACGCGTCGATCGCCAGGAAGCCATTGGTGGTGGAGGTGTCGCCGGCTCTCTGCAACAGTACAATGAAGTCGTTTGTCTCCTTCGGGCAAGGTGTGGAAACGAAAGCTTGAAGCCTAGGGAAGCTTTTAAAACAATAAAAAGGGGGAGGGGAGGGGTCTGGCTGGTGGTGGCCAGTAATGGCCTCTTAAGGTGATTCTCGGCCATGGTGTGTATGTGTGTGTGTGGGGGGGGGGGGTGAATTTGGGCTCAATCCAGTCGGGAAACAGCTGGAAATTCCTCCTCTTCCCCAAAGGAGTTGAATCCAGCCAAAAAGAGGCGGAGGGAAGGGCCAAGGCTTCAATGGCCATTAATGGCCATTGAAGGCCTTATTCGGCCATGGTGGGGTGGCACTGTTCCGGCCATGAACAGCCACAAAAATGGCCCCCTGGTCTTCCTGGACTGAATGAGGAGTGGACCAGCCAATGAAGAGTGGCCCTTGGCCTCTTGGCCATGAATGACTTTCATTCCCCACTTTCTCTCTCCTCCCTTAAAGGAGAAAACGAAGCTTTCTCTCTTCTAGTCATCAAGGCCGATTTTGATGTCTCCTCCAGCCTATAGGCAGCCTACTAACTCATATTAATAATAAAAATGAGATTAGCCTAAGTGGGGGAAATGAGTTTGAGCTTAGGTTAGCTCATTTGAGCTAGGTTTGACCTAACCTTGACTAGGATTGACCTAGGTCAAATTGGCTTTTTGTGTCACCATCATTGGGTCCTTGGTGACCTATTGGCCTCCCCTAGGGTCTAGGTATGGTTAACTTGGCACTTGGAGGTCACCTGCCCTTAGGAAGGGTACTTTGACCAAATTAGGGCTAGAATTGACTTTGGTTAACCTAGACTCTTGGATTGACCCCAATGGGTCCTTGGTGACCCATTGACCTCACTTTAGGGTTAGGAGGGAATGAGTGGGGTCCACTTGGCTAAGGGAAGGTCAATTGACCCTAAGTAGGCTAGTTTGACCCATTTAGGGTTAGGGTTGACTTAGGTCAACTTGACCACTTTGACTACCTATAGTGGGTCCTTAGTGGCCCTATGGACTATCCAAAGTGTTAGGGGTGTTGTGGTAGGCTCATTGGATCAAGGTGTAGCCTTAAAGTCAAACCTTAGTTCTAAATGTTGAGGATGAGCTATAGACAGACCAAGGTGATTTTCACCTTGGCCTTTGTTCACTTGATCCTTTGAGCTTGTGATGGTTTTGTCATGACCTAGTCATGACAAAACAAAATCCTAGGGGTCTAGTTGTTTTAGGGATGTTACATAGACGGCTCGGGAAGTAACCGCGGTGCGGTAGGTAGTTATTGCCCGGCAGTATCAAACGAAAATAGCTTTGTGGGCTATGGTTTTCGGCCGTCCGTTTCGCTTGGTATTTGATCATATGACTCAGAATCCTTCGTCCTAGAGGCTTAAGTAGGGCTGAAAGTTTCTTTCCCTCATTCTCTTCTCATTTTTAGTGAGAGTTAGGGTTTGAGAGAGAGAGTTTGGAGAAGGAAGAAGAAGTGCTTTCTCCGCTATTAACAAAGCTCTGAGGCTCTGTTCGTCGATCCGAGGCCAAATCCGTGGAGAGGACTCGAAGACGCACAATTTAATCCATGCAAAACAATATCTTCATGGCTAGGAAGAAGAGTCGTAAGGTAACGATATTTCTCCTCCCGGTCTTTAGGATGCGTGCATGACATCCATTTTATTCTTGCTTACTTTCAAGCATTTAGGCACCATATCTCTCAAATGAGAGGGGTACGGGTCGCCATGGTTCAAGACAAGCCACACGGTCGATTGTGTCCATCCCGACATGATGATGCATTAGAGATCCGCTCTGCTAGTGGATTAGACATTGTGGATGAAGCCGTAGTCGTGACCGTTAGTCCGAATCGGTGATGTTGCATAACGAGCTTTAAGGATTTTGCGAGAAATCCGTTTGCGGCAAGATGTCGTTTGTGACGTTTGCCCCCCTTTAATTTTAGTGCGAGAACAAATGGTGGATTAGGGCAGGAAAGTCTATGTTCGTGGATTAATGTGCGAAGGCGCGACTTTGTCTCTGTGGTCGGCTGGCTAGCCCGTGACGTGCAAGTCATGTGTGGAGAGTGTCCCGGCGAGAGAAGTTCCATTCTGAGAAACTGACGAGAACGTCAAGCTTTTGACAAGCCCAGACGATGAAGCCCATGAGCAAGTGGGGTCAAGCAAGGGTTCTTAGCATCGGTTGTTTGTGTGACGGAACCCTGGCGTGAGAAGTCAGAGCTTGAAGGAAAGCCTAGATTTTGAGACCCACGAGCGGGTAGGGCCTAAGCAAGAGTTTCGTGTGGCGGCTTGAATGTCGTTAGGGGAAAATGGAAGTACCACTGTGATTTTATGTGATGATGCGTGCTGATGTGTTAGATCCATGCGCGATAGGAAGCCTTGGGTGAAACCCAGGTTTGTATACATGCTGCATTGTAAGCCCATTTTAATTAAATGCTCGACCTAGAAACATATTTGATGTATGTGACATCATAATCTATTTCTTTACTCTAGACACACACACACACACACACACACACACACACACACATTTGCATACGAAGTGCAGACCTATAGGGTGATGGAGTGCCTCGGGGACCGCTAGAGATGACCGAGAGAAGATGTGTTGGTTACACAGTTGAGGTCAGCCTTTGCTGACCCACATTACAATAAATTTTTTCAGGGCAAGAATCGCAAGCGGGAGCAAGCTCGCAGACAAAAAAGGCCAAAGACTCATGAAGTGGACCCTCTTTTATTTACTTATGTTTTGTTGAATGCTTTGCTCCATGAAATGTAATCCAGCTTGCATGCCGAGATAACTTATGAGTGTTAAAGCACGATGCTCTTTTTGTTGCTGTTTCAGTTTTTGAACTCTTGAATGTTGTAAGGTCATAAGGTCGTTTCGAACTCCTGTGATAGTGGATAACTTCTAGTATTTGTGGGTTTCCACTGTTTTGTTTTATGAGTTTTGAAATGTGTTCTTTTATATCACTTTATAATGCTAAATTTGTGGCGTCTATATGTTATGCGGCCCCGACCGGACCCATATTATATGGTCGTTATAGGGGAGGTGTTACACCCCGCTCCTGGCCGGGCTCGGCGGGGACGGGCGCCCCTTACCCGCCTCGGCAAAATCCCCTCCAGGCGGCCCTCCCCTGGCCAGCCAAGGGGAGGCCGCCGCCCGATGGCTCTTACCCCGGCCGGCCGCTCGGTCGGTCTTCCCTGGCCGGATTATTCCGGTCGACCTCCTTTAACCGCCGCCGTCCGATCGTCCTGTCACGATCACCGACATTCGTTACGCAGGTAACCAACCATGTAATCACTCATATAACCACTATGATTAGTAGAAAATATTATGAGAATAATTAAAGACTGCATATAACAGTTATTGTGTAAATAATATACGATCAAAACTATAGAGAAGGTGATTTGCATCCAGCAATTTAGGTGGTTATAGTGTGCGGATAATCACGTAACAACCGTAACCACTTCCGAGAGCCTATAAAAAAGTCACATGACCTTTCTCATTTCTAACTCTCTCTCCTCCTAGCTTTCTTCTTCTTAAGATCGGAGTTTTGTCAAAATCCTCCTACGAGCCTTTCATCCCGTAGAGCCACCCGAAAATTCTTGAAGTCCACGACGATCCGAGTAAGAAGACGATCGCCAGCCAACCACTCCAAGCAATCTCCTACATCCGCATCATTCCGCAAGTCTCTGCCAACGCATCTCTACACGCTTTGTTGCCGCTTCGTCGCACTCAACATCTGAGTGTTGACCAAGGGCATCCGCCACCGCCAGAAAGTGATAGAAAACGAGCTTCGCGTGAGTCGGTTTGTCGCATACCGAGCGCATCTGCAATCTCTCTCACCTCCAAGTTGTAATGAGGAGCGACTTATCGCACTCGAATCCCTTGATAATTTGTAAACTGCCGCAAATAGTGAAATTTGACCGGTAACGTACCGGTCACATGGTTTTGTATACAATTGAGGGATTTTTCCAAGTTAAAATCACCATGTTCTCCTCTACTTGTTCTGTAACTGTGAGCATTTGACTGATTTACGAAGTAAGACGGTCTAGTTTAATGCAGTCTAGCAGGAGGGTTGAATACACCCTAATAACAAAATTAAGATTTCGACTAACACTCACCAAAAACTCACTAAAATAAGTCAATTAAGTAATAGCGAGAAACTTATTTTCACCGTGGTTATCAGAAGCTCATGATCTGTATAACTTCTGTTTCTTTCGAAACAGGAGCCATGTAGTTGCAGGTTCTAAAGCCATTTTTATCGTTCAATATTTGTTCTTTTATTAATTCAACTGTGCGCCAGTGAAGCTACCTCCGCCATTAAATCCGCTCACATTCTCTTTACCTCCTCCATCCACCACCCTCACCCTCGGCTCTCTTCGTCTTAAATAAACCACCAACCTCATTCACTCCCCCCATCTCAGTCAGTACCCAACCAGCATGGCGGCGTCAGGTTACCGCCGCCCCTCCATCCTTCTTCCGCTTTTCTTCTTCCTCTTCTCAGCGCTCTTTTCTCTATCCTCCTCACGAGTCCTCTCAACGCAGACCGCCATCTCTACCGCCGTCCTCGATGTCGTCTCCTCCGTCAAGCGAGCCGCCGCCGCCGCTATCGCCTTTGACCCGCAGACTGCTCACGCCCTTGACCAAAACATGGTCGAATCCATCCCCGCCGGCAACTCTTCCACCCTCTCGATTAAGCTACATTCACGAGATTTCCTCCCGCTCGCCATTGCCGACACCCACGAGGACTACAAGAGCCTCACCCTCAATCGTCTTCGCCGGGACTCGGCCCGCGCCAAATCCATTTTTGCTAGGGTTTCTCTTGCTGTTCACGGCGTGAACAAATCTGATCTGATTCCCCTGATCACAGACGACATGCTGGCGGTAGCCGCGACCGGAGGCAGTGATGTTTCCGGCACCGTGATTTCAGGCACGAATCAAGGCAGCGGGGAGTATTTCTCCGTAGTTGGGATCGGGCAACCGGCGAGGCCGGCGTACCTCGTGATTGATACCGGAAGCGATGTGACCTGGACCCAATGCCAGCCCTGCGCGGATTGTTACCAGCAATCCGACCCGATTTTTGATCCGTCGGAATCTTCCACTTATTCGCCGTTGTCTTGCGACTCCCAGTTATGCCGATCCCTCGACGTCTCCGCCTGCCGGAACTCTTCCTGCCTCTATCAAGTCTCCTATGGCGACGGATCTTTCACCGTCGGCGAGTTCGCTACGGACTCTTTAACCTTCGGATCCTCCAGCCCTGTTCCCTCCGTTGCCCTCGGCTGCGGTCACGACAACGAGGGACTCTTCGTCGGTTCATCCGGCCTCCTCGGACTCGGCGGCGGTGCCCTTTCCTTCCCATCCCAGATCCGATCCGCCTCCTTCTCTTACTGCCTAGTCGACCGCGATTCCCCCAGCTCCTCCACCATTAATTTCGGCGCCGAATCCTCAGATCCCACCACAGTAACCGCTTCACTCCTTCGCAACCGTAAGATCGACACATTCTATTACGTGGGACTCACCGGTATCAGCGTCGGCGGGGAGGTTCTTTCGATCCCATCGTCGGCGTTCGCCATGGACGAAGCTGGCAGCGGCGGGGTGATTGTGGACTCGGGTACAGCAGTAACAAGGTTGCAGCGCGACGCGTACACGGTTCTCCGGGAAGCTTTCACGAAGGGGACTGCTGATCTGCCGAAGGCCGCCGGAATATCACTGTTCGACACCTGCTACGACCTATCCTCTAGGACGTCCGTTGACGTGCCGACGGTGGCGTTACGGTTCGATGGCGGGAAAGAACTAAAACTTCCGGCCACCAATTACTTGATTCCGGTGGACTCCTCGGGCATATTCTGTCTGGCTTTCGCGCCGACAAGCTCGCCGCTGTCCATTATCGGCAACGTGCAGCAGCAGGGGACCCGCGTCGCTTTCGATCTAGCTAACGCCCTTGTGGGCTTTACTCCGAATAAATGCTAAGATGACGATATTGCCCTCGCGTCGGTAATTAGGGGTATTTATTGGTCATCCATAAAAGCTAAGAAGAAAATGGGCGGAAGCCTCTTATTAGTGCTCATGTGGTGGGGGTAATTAAATTTGTTCCAGGTGGCATGACCTCCCTTGCAATGCTAGCGGTGGTCTTATCACCTCGCCGGTGTTTGCTGTTTTGCACAGATCTATGGAAGCTACATCATGTTTAGTTCGCTTATTAGGATCTATTTACTAGTTCTACCTCATATTTTACGGTGAAGAAATGGATATTCTTACATTGCAAATTTGTGTGTTTGGTAAAGCTTACATTTCCTGATTTCCACAGTACTAGTGGTGGTAAAAGTCATTCTCATTACAGGGTGTGCTCACCCTCTCCTAATTCTCACTGCTAAAGAAAATAGTCATAATAATAGCACACTAATTGATCACTGAGCATTACTCCCGCAACATATTTCTATGAGGATTCATTTCATTTGGAGTGAAATGGATAGTATCTATTTCATAATTTAGATTTATTTTTTTTATAATTTTCTTTTAATCAAAAAATTCTCTATCATTAAGTCAAGTGAGAATGCATTCACATCTTGAAATGAATACTATCTATTTCTCTAAAATAGAGAATTTAGATCCATATTGCTCGGGGGAGGACACCACTTATACAATTATATATTTTTTATGTTAGCCTTCAATGTGGGATCCAAAATCTCTACCCGCACACAAATGGCGGTCTCAGCTTGCAATTTTTGGGGTGAAATTTGGCAAAAAGCTTCCTAGTTCATGAGTGATGAAGAAATCAAGAGACAAAGAAGAGCATGTATGGGTATCTTATGGTTTGATGAGGGGATCACGCTGCATTGTCGGTGTTTTGTGCATATTCAAAAGTGTATAAAAACTCCTAAACTAAGTATTATGCGAGGTCGGGATAAGATAAATGATTACAAAAGCAAGAGGCAAGGAAAAATATATTTAATTGTTTTATTAGGTGATCGCGGAGGTTATGTTGTATACTCAGGTGTGTATTAAAATCCTCTTTTGTGAGGTTGGGGAGAAGGCAGATGAGGTGGCCGAATCTTCAAAAGAGCAACTCTTGCGAAAAGTGAATTGTCATCCATTACAATCATGTCATATTTATAAGTGAAAGACATGATGAGTGTACCCTGTTATTAGAGCCTCATGTGAGGTCAATACAAATTAAGCGAGTTACATGCGAGCTTCTTTTGCTGTGCGGTCGACCTGCTGTTCTGCTGAGAGCGCCAATGTGTCCCGACGAGGTCAACAAGCCATGGTGTCCCAACGAGGTATTCTGTAGTATTCTATTGGGGTCGCTGAAGTGTAACGACCTTCCCAACACTCAACTCGAAAAGACGGTCGTCGGCACCGCCAACATCCAGCTTGAAAGGGTTCAGCCTCAACCAGTTTGCAAACCATGCACCCCAACCCGTCTCCGGCCATCAACGTGTTGTTGGAGGCCGCAACCTCCCTTCGATGAGGGAAAGTCAAGTTAAGCGCCCCTACGAGGATTTCCCAGGTCACTCCCGAGTACGCTTAACTATGAAGTACTTTCACATCTCATCACCAATTGAGCGCCCCTATGAGGACTTCGCAGGAGGTCACCCATCACAGGACTACTCCATCTCAAACATGTTTAACTATGAAATACTTGATGAGATGCGAAAGTACTTCATAGTTAAGCGAGCTCGGGCTAGAGTAGTCCTCAGATGGGTGACCTTTTAGGAAGTTCTCGTAGGGGCGCTTAACTTGACTTTCCCTCATTGAAGGGAAGCTGCGCCCTCCAACAACCCGCCGGCCGCCGGTGGCCGGAGACGGGTTTAGGTGCATGGTCTGCAGACCGGTTGAGGCTGAGCTCATTCGAGCTTGATGCTGGGAGTGCCGGCGGTCATCCTTTCGAGCAGTGAGTGGGGGAGGCCGTTACAACGAGCTATTCTGTAGTATTCTATTGGGGTCACCGAAGTGTCCTGCTTGCTGGCTCTTCACATTTTGATGCTCTCCGCATGTTGTATTCCTGACTTCACCGCATACTAGTACACTCATATGTCTGTACGTGAAGGGGATTAAAATTGAATGCTTATGATTATTTGGTTATCCTAACCAAAGCTCATGCATGGTCTCACACATATATATTTATAATATAGTATTGTTGCGTGTCATTCGATTTTTTCTCGGTCCGGAGAATCGGACCGCCTTAGTTCGGAGTTGAACATGGGGCGCAAACAATCAATGAAAAAAAACATCAAATGAATGAATGTTTTTTTTGACGTGAAAACCCAGAAAGGTCGAAAAATCACGTGGTCGGATCTGCGTTAGACCAAAATTCACTATTTCGTTGAATTTACAAAAGTTAGATTTTCACAGAGGGTGACAGATCACCTCTTCGTTACAAAGCTTTGAATGCAAAAATCAACAAGAAATAAACTAACTCCACAATGCTCTAACGAGGGCGTCCAATGGAGCGTTCCTCTGCAGCTTCCTCTAGAGCGAAAAATTGGTTGTCCTTGCAGTATTGAGCATTTAGCGCTAAACGACCTATAGAGGGAGTAGAGCGAATTCCGAGCGGAGGAACGATCTAAGTCCCACATCCTCGTCGGAAAACCTTACAGCTCTCTCGCCTTTGGAGCTGCTTGCTCTCAAATGAAAGTCTGAGGGCTTATTTATAATTTTTTGTACTGACATGTTGATAATTGTGCTGAGGCGGATTTTGTGCTGGCGAATAGCGTCGCTCCGTTACGGTCACCTGCATCACCAGTTTTCTGGAAATGACGGGCACACCCCTCGAGCAGTACCGGCGGCCGACGGTGGCGGTAACGACCGGTGGCGATGGAGATGGCCGGAGGCGGTCGGTGGTCGCTGGTGCGCGCACAAGCCGTGCGAGCACAGTCCGTGCACACGTTGGCCGTACGCAGGCCGTGCGCACGCAGGCTACGTGTGCAGGTTGGCTGTGTGCGTGCGCACGAGTTGGCTGCTGCATGTGTGGTTGCGCCGCCCGAGCGTGCGTGCTGCTCGTGTGGGCGTTTGCTTGTCGCTCGCATGCTTGTGGGGTCGCTCACATGCTTGTGGGGTCGCTCGACTCCTTTCGCTTGATTCAAGATACCTCACGTGAGAGCCCATCAAATGCCCCCAAATTTTTGTGATTCATATCCCGTGAAGGATGAGTGTGAAAATTTCACTGGCGCTTGCGATGATCTGGAGTCGTGTGACATCAATCCTCGCCATGAATAATCATTTGCCAAAAAATTCAGATTAAACAAATATTTTATATTTAAATTGGATATTTTTTGTCATAACGCAGGAGATATTTTTTGCACCTTCTCAAAGACAAAAAATAATTCAGCAACAACAGGTCCTTCCATTATAGGCCCTCCTGCAAGGTTTATATATTGGAGGTAGTTTTTTGCTTTCTCTCATAAGTTGTGGTAGAGTTCTTGGAGTCATTGCCTAGAGTTCGCGTGATATATCTTGCCATCGTCATGTCTTCCCTTAAGAAGGTCCGTATTTCTGTAGAATTATTCTAAGTCCCACTGAGAGGGGTTGAGTGGTTGAAACGAGCGCGCATGACGGACAGTGCGATCGGTGGCCTTGCCATGAGCGCGCTAACGGAGGGGCCTGAATGAAGAGGCGTTGATGAACGGTCGTTCAGAGGAAGCGGTGTGACGGAGCCCCGATGTAGGAGTGGGCGGAGGCGCCTGCGCGGGGGTGGGGGACAACTCTTGCGCTAGGGAGACCGTGAAAACGCCCGCCGGAGCGACACCTGTGTCGGGGTGGCCGAGCGGGAGCGCGCGGGAAAGCCCGAGGGCGGACGAGCGTTGGGTCGCCCACACGGGTGTTTGCGGGGGCGCCCACGTCGTGCGGGGTGTCCCGTGCTGGTATGTATGGGCGACCCTAGCTGTGCGTGCCTGTGTGCTCGTGGTGGCGTGTGGCGGTGACCTTACCTAGGGATGTGCGCAACCCTTGCACGGCGCGCAGTTGCGACGAGATTTTTTCCCAGTTATTATTTTGTGCTAATCTCCGTCTCTTTCCAGGTGTCAAAGGGTGGCGCTCCATCGAGGTCGATGCGCCTTCCCTCGACTTGGAACATTGCCCGAGTGAATAGTTGGAGGAAACGCTTTGGGATTTTGGAGGCTGTGGAGGTTGTGATCCCTTCCTTGCTGGAGCGCGTTCAGAGCCCTCCTCCGGGTTACTTTGCGATTACAGTGGGATATCTGAAGGCTAACTTCCGAATTCCTCAAGTTGAAGAAGTTGTCACGATCTTTCAGTTTTGCATCGTTCCCGTGGCACAATTTTCCTTGGCGTGACAAACAATGATCATGAGTATGTTTTGCTTCTTTCGAGAGCATGAGTCCCGTATGTCGGTGCAGCTTTAACACGAATGATGAGAGGTTAGCCTTTGTTCCGACGACCAGATTGAGGTGCAGTGTAACAATAGGTGGCTGATGTTTGAAGACAAGACTGATTACCACCACAGGGGAATATTGTTTGGATTTGTTCCAAATACTTGGAGGCTGCCCGAGATCTGCCAATACCCTTTGGGGCATTGTCGCCATCTTGAAGGACTGGAGTATGACTTTACCTCAATGTTGGGCTTTAAAGATTCTCGCGAGCTTGCAGATGCTCTTTATAAGATCGACTCATTTGTCATTGAGAAGAAGTTGATTCGGGCAGGGCTCTCAACGAACATGGAGAGGAGCTGTGCCTCAGGACGTTGTGGACGTTCATGGTAGCCGTCTGGACAAGCCAGACAATGTTCCTCCGCTTGCTGTGCCTGGGTCTGAGGAATCCCTAGAGTTGCCCAGAGATGAGATAATTGTTCGAGAAGATCCTAAGCTGCCGTCGAGGGCAATGAAGGATAAGAGGCAGAAGTCCTCTTCTGGTCGAGATCTCCTACTATATGTACGTTGATTTCTCCCGGTGCTTTTCCCCTCTGGTTTGTTCCTACTTATTATAATGATTTATCCCTTGTTTTTGCAGTTGGACAAGATGCGTGAGATCGTGTTTTCCTGGGATAACAACTACATGATGATGAAATACAAGTTATTCTCCTCGCAGACAAACCTAGTTGCGTTAGAGGATTCTTTGTCAGACACTAGGCAGAAGAAAGAGAAAGTTCTCTCCTTGCTGGTCAAGTTGGAGTCTGAGTTGTCTTCTTTTAGTGCTGAGATTGAGATTCTTCGAGGGAAGCTGAGCGTGACTGATGCGGAGGTCGAGGCTCTCTTTGGGAAGATGGAAGTAGCTAATGCGACTCTTGTTGATTTGCTTTGATGTACTGAGGAAGCCGATGCTGCGATGTCGTAGCTAGAGGTGAAGGTGGAGTAGCTGAATAAAGCGAAGGCTCAGCTGACCGTAGGGTAGAAGGACGTCGAGGATGTGCAGGCGTCTGGAGTGGCTGAGTATAAGGAGTTTCATGACTTCAAGATAGAGCGATCCCGTATTGCGGAGGAGGCCCGCTCCGAGATGATGGCTACTGAGATCGATTCATTTGTCGAGGTTGAGCGTGATGTCGTGTACTGATTGGGCTTCGACAAGGGACTTTGGTTGGCTTGGAGGATCCCTAAGCGCGATGATATGGGTGTGAAGGATACCTCGGATAATGACGCTAGCGTCAGCCTCGAGGGATGATCCTCTTGTCTCTTTCCTTCGTTTGTTTGCTTATTTTGTATCTGCTTTGTTGCGTAGGTACAACTTTACGCCTTTATATGTTTTTTTATCTTTCATGTTGATGTAGCCCATGCGACATGTTTGAGTGGATGTCCCCTTCTTCAGATCTTTTCATTCTGGTAGTGCTTTGGTGCACATACATATAATTTTAGCGAGGCAGAGCTTAGCTTGGGTGTTGGTATTTTGAGCAGAGCATTAATGGGGAGACATTCACCCACTCGTGCTTTGGGAGGACCGAAGGGTGTTTAGGTGAAGGTGGTGAAGAACCTTTATTCATTGCGTGCTTCAAGAGGACCGAAATCTGTCTAGGGGAGGTGACGAAGAACCTTTGTTCGTTCGCGTCTTAGGAGGACCGGGGTCCCTCCAGGTGAAGGTGGAGAAGAACCTGTGTTCGTTTGTGCCTCAGGAAATCGGGGTCCACCCAAGTGGAGGTGACAAAAAATCATTGTTCCTTTGTGTCTCAGGAGGATAGAGGTCTGTCCATTGTGAGGTGGCAAAGAACCTTGTTGAAATTTGTGAAGTGAAAGTGGTTGATGGCAAGCCGGGCGGCCTGAGCGCACATATCCGGCGGACTGGGCGGACTGGGCAGACTGCTGTTATGCGGCCTGGTGATAGGTCTAGTGAGCTGGTTGTTCTTCTGAGCGGGTTGTGCGGACTATGTCCGCGGCCTGGGCGGACTGTTATCTACGGATAGGGCGTTGGCTGTCTTGCTGGTTTAGCCAAGGAGCGGCCTGAGCGGATAAAGGTTCGCGGACTAGTGTTCGTTGCTCAGTGGACGTGTTGTAAGCTAGTGTTTTCCGGCGGACTGGGTCCTGTCCGCGGGAGGCTTGCGGACTGACGTATCCGCGGTGTTCGCTGTTGCGGACTGCCTTGGAGTTTGGTTGTGACCTTGCCGAGCTCTGGTAGTACAACACTGCTGTTGCTGTGGCGGACTGGTGTGTGGAGTCCGGCAGGTGGCCATTACGTTGGGCAGGCGTGCGAGTAGCTTGCAGACTGCTTTGCTTTGGCAAGGATTTGGCGGTCTGTGTTGCTTGGTTGTTTGGCGGACGGAGTTATGTCCGCCGAGCTCGCGTTAGGCTTTTTTGTGATTCTGGACTTGGTCACACTCTGTGACAAGACCAGGGTATCCGCAGTATCCGCCGAGTCCGCTGTTGACTGGGCGGACTACCTTTGGTCGTGGGCTTGTGACGGATGGAGGCGTTGCTCTGATAGTATGCGGACTGCCTCTTGTTTGTGCGGATAGTCACTAAAGGGGATTGCTGTCCAGTGTTTGGAGGCTTTGCGGGTTGGTGCCTTGTCCGCATAGCTTGGGCGGACTGTTGAGGGTTCGCCCATAGTTTCCTTACTCCTGGCGGGTTATTCCTTGGAAACCGGCTAAGTCCTTGCGGACTCAGCGGATGGAGTTTCTGCTAGCGCGCGGGCTGGGGTGGTGTCTCTATCCACTAGAGCGGTGACCACACTCCTCACCTCGCCTATAAATAGTACCCCCCGACATGTCTACAATAACGGAGGGAACAGTAAGCGGGGCTTGGGAAAATTGCTACGGTCTGCGTTTTCTGCCTGTGCGGGTTGAGTAGAGCAGACGATTTGCTGTGTGCAGGTCGCGCGGGTAGCTTCAAGGAGCCAGGAGTTTGGCTTTCACTTCTGTCAAGTTCTTGGAAGTGTGCGGGCTCTGTGGTTTCAGCAGGTCGCTTTGCGGCTTGTCAGTTCTCTGCTTCAACATTTGCAAGTTCCAATAACCTGTCCGCCAGGCGCAGGCGGGCAGGCGGTCTGTTCATCAGTTCATCAGCAGTAGGCGAATAATGGTGTGTCCGCGCGGTCTCGCGGCTTTGGCGGACTCCGTGTCTATTCAGCATGTTGCAGCTTCAGCTCGGGCGGCTTCGACAGATTTGGCGACTTGGCGGTCTTGGCGGTTTCCAGTGCTGTCCGCCCGGCTTGTTTTTTGTGCTTTCTATTGTAGCTTGTATACTAGCGAAATCATGTCTCGCTACGTATACCTCGCCTTGTAAAGAAGTGTAAATGAATGAAAGATCTGTTTGTGCTTCCATTGGTTGTTGGTGTTAACCTTGTTCCTTGGGTTTTCGCTTGATCAAAGTGTGAACTGGGTAGTGCCGAGAATATTAATTTGGGGCTTGGGCTATCTTGCTGACCACTTTGAGAAAATTTAACATGGTATCCGAGGGAGGTTTAGTTGCTTGAGCGGTGTTCAACCAGTGTTGTTACTCTGTGCTTGAGTAGTGATCAACCTGGGTTGGTGCTCTGAGCTTCTGAAAGGTTCAAACAGTTGTTGCAATGGAAGGGAGTTATGCAAGAGGTCTTGGCATTGAACTCTTAATGCCGAATAACTTCAAGAAGTGGAAGTCGTGCATGAAGAGTTATCTTCTTGGTGAGGAGCTGTGGGAGTTCGTCGGTGGTGACAACAGACTGGAAGTGACTGCTGCGTTTGGTACTGCTGAGCAGGTTAGGCTTTGGAGAAAAACAAATGCTAAGGCGGAGTTTGTTCTCAAGAGAGCCGTGTGACCAGAACTATTTGATCACATCATTGGATGTGAGTCGGCTGCTGATATTTGGACAACCATTGATGAGTTGTTCAATAGGAAGAATGTGGCTCGACTTCAGTTTCTGGAGAATGAGTTGGCCAGGACAACTCAAGGAGACTTGTCCATCTCTAAATACTTCTTGAAAATGAAGAGTCTGTGTGCAGAGATTTCAGCTCTTGATCCTGATGAGCCTATCTCAGAGGCTAAGTTGAAGAGGCACGTAATCCGCGGCTTGCGGAAGGAGTATGTTGCCTTTGTGACATCAGTTCAAGGCTGGGCTACTCAACCATCTTTGCTGGAGCTTGAGAATCTGCTTGCTTCATAGGAAAGCTTGGCAAGGCAGATGGCTGGAGTTACTGTCTCTGAGGAGAGCAGTGAAGCACTCTTCATGGGTAAGAAGAAGAAGAGATGGGAAGGAAAGAAGAAGCAGGTCGCTGGTGAGAAAGAGCCTTCAACGTCTTATCAGCCGGAGAGGAGCAATGCTCCTAAGGACTGGAAGAAGAACTTGAAGTGCTACAGGTGTCATCAGCGAGAGCACTTCAAGCAGGACTGCAAGGTCAAACTGCAGTCTGGGCATGCTGCAGGAAAGGAGGAAGCTTGCTCTAGGAGTGAGGAAGCAGAATGAGGCGGAGCTTTCATGACGGGCACCTGTATCCGTGCCTTGTCTGCTAAGGACTTCAACGACGAATGAATCGTGGACTCCGGGTGTGGTCATCACCTCACCGGAGACAAGTCGAAGTTCTCCTGCATGCAAGCATACTCAGGTAATGAAGCTATTATCACTGCTGATAATACTGTTTATGCAGTAGAGAAAGAGGGGGTCGTGTCTTTGGGTAGTGATCAGGGGCCACTCACATTAAGGAGTGTGTATCACGTACCGGGCATGAAGAAGAACCTCTTCTCTGTGACCAATGCGGTAGATGCTGGGTATCATGTTCTGTTTGGGCCAACAGACGTGAAGTTCCTTCGCAACGTATCAGCAGTTAAGGCTGATGTTGCTCATGTATGAAGGAGGGTTAAGAACTTGTTTGTTCTTACAACCAATTCTTATGTTGATCGAATGAGAGCCAACGATAGCGCTGCTATCTGGCATGAGAGGCTGTGACATGTAGGTATCGACGAGCTGAAGGTTATGGCTAGTAGAAGTTTGGTGAGAGGTCTGCCGAAGTTGTCCTCCTTTGGTGACAGGCATGTTTGCGCGGGGTGTCAATACGGTAAGGCACATCGCCTTCTGTTTGATAAATCACAAACAAGGAGCAAGCAACCATTGAAGTGCATTCATGGCGACTTGATGGGACCAACGGTCACTGCCATCCTTAGTGGAAGTAGATACATGCTTGTCCGGATTGATGACTACTCAAGGTATACTTGGGTTTACTTCTTGAAGGAGAAGTCAGAAGCCTTCCGTTTATTCGTGGAGTTCAAGGAGTTGGTGGAAGGCCGACTTGGCTTGCGGATCAAGAAGTTGAGAACAGACAACAGTGGTGAGTTTATCTCCTCCAACTTTTCTAACTTCTGCAGGAAGCACGGGATCCAACGAGAGCTTACTTGTGCTCACACTCCACAACAAAATGGAGTAGCAGAGCGGAATATCCGTCATTTAACGGAGACTTGCAAATGCTGGCTTCATGCGAAAGACATTCCAAGGTCCTTTTGGGCGGAGGGGATGTCTTGTGCTTCTTATGTCATCAACAGAATGCCGCTTAGCCCGATTAACATGAAGACTCCTTTTGAGTTGTTGCTGAAGGAGAAGCCGAGTGTGGGACACCTTAGGGTGTTCGGTTCAACTTGCTATGTGCATGTCCCGGATGCTTCACGGACTAAGCTGGATGCAAAGGCAAGGAAGCTTGTCTTTGTTGGCTATGATGAGCGGAAGAAGAGATGAAAATGCATGGATCCTGCGATGAAGAAGTTCGTTGTGTCAAGAGACGTTGTCTTTGACAAGCTGACGTAGTATGGAGGAGGCTCAATTGAGCTGTCTGATAGCAAGGTTGATGAAGAACTGATGTTGGCTGATGAAGGCCTGGAAGAGGAGCTTGCTGTTTCACCAGCAACTCCTATTGCTTTTAACTCTGAGGCTGAGCCTTCTGGCTTAGGAAGCAGGGGGAGCACTGCTCAAAGCTTGCCCCAAGTAGGAGTTGATCCCGAAGAAGCAACAGAGGCAATAAGCAAGGAGCCGAACCTTTGAAGATCGAAGAGGGTTATTAAGCCACCGGCTCGGTACTATGATGGGAATGCAGTGAGTTTTGTCTCCTGCTTCTTTGCAGATCCTCTAGATGAGCAAGAGCCTGCAAACTTCAACGAGGCCACTGGAGTTAAGGAGTGGGATGATGCCATGAAGGAAGAGATTGTTGCTCTCAAGAAGAATGAAACCTGGGATCTTGTGCCCAAGGTTGATGGCATTACTCCAGTAACTTACAAGTGGGTGTATAAGTTGAAGAAGAAGGCTGATGGGAGCATTGATAGGTTCAAAGCTCGTCTGGTTGCTCGAGGATTCTCACAGTAGTATGAAGAAGACAATGAGGAGACGTTTAGTCCGGTTGCAAAGATGACTTCAGTTAGAGTGGTGATTGCCTTGGCTGCTAGCAAGAGATGGAAGATATGACAGCTTGATGTGAAGAATGCTTTTCTTTACGGAGAGATTGACAAAGACATTTTCATGGATTAGCCACTTGGATTTGTTTCTGAAGATCATCCGGACTATGTCTACAAGCTCAGGAAGGCTCTCTACGGGTTGAAGCAAGCTCCTAGAGCTTGGTATGGGAAGATAACAGAGTATTTGCAATTCTGCGGATATCTTGCCTCTAACTCGGATTCTAGCTTGTTCGTCAAGAAGAAGGGGGAGCTGCAAGTCTAGGTCCTACTGTATGTGGATGACATGATCATCACAGGGAATTCAGAGGGGGAAGTAACAAGGCTCAGGGCTGAGCTTGCTATACGTTTCGAGATGAAAGACTTGAGAGAGCTTCATCACTTTCTCGGTCTTGAAGTGGAGAGGAAGAAGAGCGGTATACTCATTTGCCAAAGAGGATATGCAGATCGCATTGTGAAGCGGTTTGACATGGGCGAAGGAAAGAGTTGCTCTACTCCATTGGAACATGGGCTGAAGCTCCGACGAGATGAGGGAAGGGTTCTTCCTGATCCCTTGGTGTTCAGAGCTCTTGTTGGGAGCTTGATCTACCTGACGATTACTAGGCCAGACATAACTTACGCTGTTGGTCGAGTAAGTCGGTTTATGGCTGAACCAATGAAGTCTCATCTAGTGGCGGCAAAGCACATCTTGAAGTATGTCAAGTCAACTTCTGACATGAGACTTCTCTATAGAAGGGACTCAGATTTTGTCTTGCTTGGGTACACGGATGTTGACTATGACGGTGATTCAGATGATCAAAGGTCCACTTCAGGTTATGTGTTCGCTTGCAGTTCAGCCAACATCTCATGGTGTAGCAAGAAGCAGGACTCGGTGTCCGTCTCAACTATAGAGGCAGAGTATAAGGCTTAGGCCTTGGCTGCTCGGGAAGCTATCTGGTTGAGGAGGCTTATAGAGGATGTTCATGAAGAAGTGCAAGGGCCGACTTTACTCCGGGGTGACAATGAGAGTGCTCTCAAGCTGGTAAACAATCTAGTGTGTCACGCTAGGAACAAACACATTGAGATCGATCACCACTTTATAAGGGAGAAGGTGTTGGAAGGATCTCTTTTGGTCGGGCATGTTCGGAGTGAAGACAATCTTGCTGACATCTTCACGAAGCCACTGTCGAAGGGGCCTTTTGAGCGGTTGCGCAGCTTGCTGGGCTTGATCACCACTTCTCACTTCAAGGGGGAGTGTTGAAATTTGTGAAGTGAAAGTGGTTTATGGGCAAGTCGGGCGGCCTGAGCGGGTATATCTGACAGACTGGGCGGACTGGACGGACTGCTGTTATGCGGCCTGGTGATAGGTCTAGTGAGCTGGTTATTCTTCTGAGCGGGTTGTGCGGACTATGTCCGCGGCCTGGGCAGACTGTTATCTGCGGATAGGGCGTTGGCTATCTTGCTGGTTTAGCCAAGGAGCGGCCTGAGCGGATAAAGGTTCGCGGACTGGTGTTCGTTGCTCAGTGGCCGTGTTGCAAGGTAGTGTTTTCCGACGGACTGGGTCCTGTCCGCGGGAGGCTTGCGGACTGACGTATCCGCGGTGTTCGCTGTTGCGGACTGCCTTGGAGTTTGGCTGTGGCCTTGCCGAGCTCTGGTAGTACAGCACTGCTGTTGCTGTGGCGGACTGGTGTGTGGAGTCCGACAGGTGGCCATTGCGTTGGGCAGGCATGCGAGTAGCTTGCGGACTGCTTTGCTTTGGCAAGGATTTGGCGGTCTGTGTTGCTTGGTTGTTTGGCGGACGGAGTTATGTCCGCCGAGCTCGCGTTAGGCTTTTTTGTGATTCTGGACTTGGTCACACTCTGTGACAAGAGCAGGGTATCCGCAGTATCCGCCGAGTCCGCTGTTGACCAGGCGGACTGCCTTTGGTCGTAGGCTTGTGACGGATGGAGGCGTTGCTCTGGTAGTATGCGGACTGCCTCTTGTTTGTGCGGATAGTCACTAAAGGGGATTGATGTCCAGTGTTTGGAGGCTTTGCGGGCTGGTGCCTTGTCCGCATAGCTTGGGCGGACTGTCGAGGGTTCGCCCATAGTTGCCTTGCTCCTGGCGGGTTATTCCTTGGAAACCGGCTAAGTTCTTGCGGACTCAGCGGACGGAGATTCTGCTAGCGCGCGGGCTGGGGTGGTGTCTCTATCCACTAGGGCGGTGACCACACTCCTCACCTTGCCTATAAATAGGACCCCCCAGCACGTCTACAGTAACGTAGGGAACAGTAAGTGAGGCTTGGGCAAATTGCTGCGGTCTGCGTTTTCTGTGCGCGCAGGTTGAGTAAAGCTGACGGTTTGCTGTGTGCAGGTCGCGCGGGTAGCTTCAAGGAGCCAGGAGTTTGGCTTTGACTTCTATCAAGTTCTTAGAAGTGTGCGGGCTCTGCGGTTTCAGCAGGTCGCTTTGCAGTTTGTCAGTTCCAATAACCTGTCCGCCAGGCGCAGGCGGGTAGGCAGTCTGTTCATCAGTTCATCAGTAGTAGGCGAATAACGGTGTGTCCGCGCGGCCTCGCGGCTTCGGCGGACTCCGTGTCTATTCGGCGTGTTACAACTTCAGCTCGGGCGGCTTCGACGGATTTGACGACTTGGCGGTCTCGGCGATTTCCAGTGCTGTCCGCCCGACTTGTTTTTTGTGCTTTCTGTTGTAGCTTGTATACTAGCGAAATCATGTCTCGCTACGTATACCTTGCCTTGTAAAGAAGTGTAAATGAATGAAAGATCTACTTGTGCTTCCATTGGTTGTTGGTGTTAACCTTGTTCCTTGGGTTTCCGCTTGATCAAAGTGTGAACTGGGTAGTGCCGAGAATATTAATTTGGTGCTTGAGCTATCTTGCGGACCACTTTGAGAAAATTTAACAAACCTTTATTCATTTACGGCTCAGGAGAATCATAGTCCGTCTAGGTGAATGTGCATAAGGATCTTTTTCCATCTTACCTTAACTGTCCATGCTCCGACGGGGTCGTTGTCATTGACGAAACTGGAATTTATTAGATCAATGCTGAATGAAGATATAGGGGTGCGCAGACTTGGCCGTGCAACTTATTAATTTAACAACTGCGGGGAGTAGACTGTGGATGGTGGTGGAGCTTTCTTGGTGCTCTCCACGCATCAAATCCTAGCAACGTATTTGAGCGTTTGCGTATTGTGAGTGAATCTCTATTGGGATACCTTGCACGAGTGCGTCTTGTGATGCTCGACATTCCTCGTAAGTCATTTTTATGCGCTTAATGTCTTTTAAATAATAAAAATAATAATCCCCTATGATGAAACAAATGAAATCAGTGTCGTTTCGGTGTCGCTTTGAATTTACACTCTTTTGAAGTTTTGCGACACTCTTCTTTCTTTTGTCCATGTAATATGTTATTAAAGATATCTTGAGAAGGCATAAGTGACCCAACTTGTTATGTTTGGAAGAGGCGGGTGATGTTTGGGCCGATTATAAAATCATTACTTTATTGAAAACTGATCATGGGTCTCTAGTGGTTGGATTTGAGTTATTAAGCCTCTGTTTGGCGCAGCGTTTTAGGTCCAGTGAATTGCAGATTTTCAAAAAGCTCCGCCAAACAAAAATAATGAATAGGTCCAGTGGCATCAGCCACCGCTATAAATAGCGGTGGCCCGCTATTTTCTAGTCGCGGAATTTTTCCGCGACTGGAAAATAGCAGCTGCGCTGCAGCTTTGGCTGCAGCGCTGCTGTACTTTTTTTATTAAATTAATATTATAATATTATTATTAAATTATATATAATAAGTTATATATTAAAGAATATATAATAAATAATTATATATAATAAGTTATATATTAAATTAATTATATAATAATAAGGTATATATTAAATTAATATTATATAATTAAGTTTATAATTAAATAGTTATTATAAGTTAATAATTATTATAATCAAGTTATAATTATTCCACCACTCCAAACGCTGTTCTTCCAAACAGATTCATAGATTCTGTCACCACTCTGTAAAACAGCCGATTATTTCACCACTGTTTTCCACCACTGTTTCTCCAGTCGCTGCAGCCGCGTCAAACAGAGCCTAAGAGTTATTGGGTCATTAAGAGCTAAACTCTATTAGTTAAGCGGTGGCTTAAGTGAGGTGGTAGTGTGCTTAAATGCTGATATTGGTTCTTTTCTATTCCTCATCTCGAATTTTCTCACCGCCTGAAACTTGTCGGGAAGAGGAATCTAGAGCTTGTTCGCACTTCTTTTCCTCTCCGCGTGCCTATTTGTTTTGATCTGCCCGGAAGATTGTGGCAAGTTGTTGTATTGGCAAAGATTGTGTTTTTGATATGTAGATCTCAACCCCAAACCTCTCACTGTGAGTTTTACTCCTTCCTTACTCTCATCTTCTTCTATACAGGTTATAGTTGTTGTGGTGATTTGGTTTTCAAGCCCTCTATTGTTAGGGTTTTCTGATTTTCTTTGAGATTAAGGTTTTACAGTTTTATTTCTTGCATGTCGCTGAGACTATTGGGTTGTGCTATGGTGAAGTTTTTATGTGAAGAAATTTTAGGGATCTATAATTGGCCGGTTGTTGAGTTGTGTGCATATGTTGTGGCGGACGATTGTTGTTCCTTTTTTTAGTTCTGGCCGATCTTCTTAAGTGGATAAGATTTCTGTTGCATGATATTCGTGTTTGTGTTGTTAATTGCCTATATGAGTCCACCTGTATATGAAGTAATATGGGGATTTTTGTGGTCAGACAGTTGTACTGTTTGGGTAATTGTTTTTATTGGCCATCTATTGTTGCTCCTTCCGGTTCTTCAAGTTGGTTGGCCGGTGATTATTCTGTGCATTTTTGATATGAGGGTTATTGCATGATTGTGATGTTCCAGTCTTACTTCACTGCATTTAGGGGGGGGGGGGGGGGGGGGGGGGATTTTGCCTTGTTTCCCTATTAATTGATCACTGGTTTTTCTCTTTATGTTTTGGTTATTGTCACAACTGCATGAGTGTAATCTTACAATTTTCCTGATTGGGTTTGAGCCTATAGCTGAGCATGGCTGGAATGTGAAAACTGATATTTATTGGGGGTGATTGGCCCACTACCATTTTCGTGTGGGTTCTTACTGCATACACAGTGCACATAGTGTCTTTGGAGTTTCACCTATAGTCCCTAGTAGTGTGATGCAACCCCGATAATAATCGCCACTGCTGATACGATCCTCAAACAGATATCGTGAAGGATGACATCCTAAAATAGAAATGGCAAGGACTTGGGGCGTGACATCGGAAAAGAAAAAGTAACGATAAGATTTACTTTTTTAGTTTATGCTCTATTTTATGCGTTTATACTGTGGCATGAGGTACTATGAAGTTTTAAATCACTGAAAATGATACTCGCTATTATGTATGGCCTTCTGAGGCAAACATGCGAATGAACTTCTGAGGGGATAAAACACCAAAAATATATTTTTATGTTATGCAAATATGTATATGTCGACATATGATGATGTTAAGGGTATGACAGAATTTTAAATGTACATAAATGATGTTATTGCATGCCAAATTAGTCGGCCGAAAGACATAGACGCGTGATGAACATACTGATTTGGACACAGAAGTTCCCCTAGGGGGTTGAGCCCAAAGACTGAAATATTGATGTAAATAGTGACATTGTATATATACCCTTAACATTACCATTTATAAATTGAAGAAATTGTTCAATGATGGGCACACTATTTTTACTGTTTTATGAATTTGTTACATTGATAAGCAGTTAGCAATGAAATCTACAGTGCTTTTATACCCGCACACAACTTCATATAATGTTTTCACATACTGGTACTATTATGATTATTAATACGATTTTATTGCTATGAATAACCTTTCTAAAATTTTATCCAGCAGATTAAAAAGGAAAACTCTCGCTTAGTTTTTATCAAATACTAACTGTTTGTATTTCTAACATTTTTAGGCGCAGGGAAAATGCAAGCTAGACAGCTCTAGTACACTGTATGGAGCATATGAAAAGGTTGAAATCATATCAATGTTTTTTTTACACTGGTCCAGTTCCTTTATTTATTTCAATTCAGTTTTTTCAATTCAGTTCTAATCCAGTCTCTTACTGGTCGAGTTCAATACAGTACTTTCAATTCAGCTCTACTCCATTCTTGTACTGGTCAAGTTCAATTCAGTATTTTCAATCCAGTTCCTTTTTTATTTCAATTCAGTTCTACTCCAGTCTCGTACTGGTCGAGTTCAATACAATACTTTTAATTCAACTCTACTCAAGTCTCGTATTAGTCGAGCTCAATTCAGTATTTTCAATTCAATTTTACTCCAGTATCGTACTGGTTAAGTTCAATTCTGTACTTTCAATTCAAATCTACTCCATTCTCATACTTGTCAAGTTCAATTCAGTATTTTCAATTCAGTTCTACTCCAGTCTCGTACTGGTCAAGTTCAATTCAGTACTTTCAATTCAGCTCTACTCCAGTCTCGTACTGGTCATGTTTAATTCAGTATTTTCAATTCAGTTCTACTCCAGTCCTGTACTAGTCGAGTTCAATTCAGTATTTTTATTTCAGTACTACTCCAATTTCGTACTGGTCGCATTTCTTTCCAGCACTTTAATAATGCAGCTTACAATATCAGCAACTTTAATTACCACATTTTCATTACTGCAATTTACTATTATAAGCACGGGTCCTGCTCTGACGAGCAGCCATCTGTTAAGGTAGAGCCTTAGTTGGGGATAACCGAAGTTGAGGTATTCCTCCAGATTTAGCTCCAAATAAGGTGCTCCCATGCTCCTTGTCAAACGTTAAGCTGAACGTTACTGCTCGAATATTGAAGCATAGTAGGGCAGGCCGGCACATACCCAGTGCGTGCTAGCAAAATTGACTGTTTAATTGCTTATATATTGCTTGTGGTGAATGTTGGCGGGTCAGTCCCTCCCACAGACCGTTCGTACCAGTGCAGGAAGGTCGATGACTTAAGGAGACATGGAGATGGGTACCACGGGTGACCGGCCGTTATGTTTTCCGCGTTGGGTTTTCCTCCGCTGGTAGGCCAAAATGTTGTGTCGCCGGATGTCGCTCACATCCAATAGTACACGGGGTTGTACGTTGGGGCCTGGGGCTGTGCAGTACGACCACCCCCAGAAGTGGCGGGACTAGCCACTGTCACCTACGACCACATCGGTGAGGCTCGCAGGGCTCGCTACCCTTCTGGAACAGAAGCGGTTCATACTATGTCGACATAGAATATGTGTGCGCGGTTGAGAATGCCTGCGATAGGATACAGATTGTGAATACCTGATGTGCTGACGTGCTAGTAGAGCCCTTATTATAACTGATGTTATTGCTGTTGCCATTTCAGTTATATTATGCTACATTTCCTTTATTGTTGCTCCTAGCTTAAAAATATGAATATTGTACTAACTCCCTCTTACTTTGGCTTTTGTTGGGTGGGTGTGTACTCGTCCCCAGGATATGGATCTGAGGAGGAGATCTGTTTCCACTTAACCTTGTGATTAACAGTTATTTAAATAACCATTCACAGGAAATGAAGCACCGTAGTGCCCCCCCTGCCGTAGGAGAATACGCCAGCAGTTAGGACTACTCGAGCAGAAGCACCACTGACGTCTTTAGAGTTTCGAGACGTGAGTACTAGTGAGCAGGATAGGGAGAGAGAGTGAGGAGTTATATATAGAACTTATACAGCCCGCGAGCTTATATAAGAACATAGGTTATGACCCTAGTACTCATGTAAATATATATGATGTTATATATATATTTGATAATGTTTTTCTGTTAATGCTTCCGCAAATCTTTATTGTGTTGTGAATGTTATGATTAGAGCAGAGCAAGACATCCAATTAGTGCTTAGATATGGTGAATCGTTACCCCTATGGAGCAATGAGTGGACGTCTTGGGCAAGTAGTACTCCCTCCAGCCCGACCCGGGCAAAGGTTTGGGGGGGGGGGGGCACTACATGCCGGACCTTCTGTCTTATTCTATGCGACGGATGGGGGCGTTACAGTCCCTGCTCCGTACTCGAGTATGAAAATGAGTTTGCTAATCTAACATTTTATGCAGAGGCTTTTGTGCCCAATGAAAAAGAAAGGTGTCGTAGGTTTCAAGAAGGTTTACGAGACAGTATTCAGGTGATACTAGCACCACTTGAAATCAAGGAATGTGGGGCCTTAGTGAAGAAAGCGCGGTTGATGGAGATAGATGCAGGGAAGACATAAAAAAGAAGGGAATTTGGGAAAAAGAGATCTTAGTGGACTGCAAATAAGGAGCTATCAAAATCAGGTGCTTCGTGGAAATCTGGTGATTTTAGGAAGCGACCTCGTCCGACAGAGAGCAGCAGTGTTATGCAACATCAAGTTCAGGAACAAAAGTATGGGAAGTGTGACAAATCTCACAAAATGCAATGTTTAGTGGGAGCAATGCCCGTTATTTATGTTGTCAGCCTGGGCATCGACAAAAGGAATGTCCTAAGTGGAAGGAAGGAGACAATAGTTCGAGAAGGTTTTCGGCTCCTCAGGGTCAAAAAGTCTATTGAATGGGTGTTTCGAAGGAAAGTGAATCTCTTGCCTCAACTTTAGCTCCAGTGGGAACATCAATATAAGAACATCACGTGCAGCCTCGTGTGTTCAATTTGAGTCAGGAAGTGGCTATCATAGATGACAATGTGGTGACAGGTATGATTTATGTTTATTGTCATCTGATGAAGGTTTTATTTGATACTAGTGTTAACCACTCTTTCATTTTCGCTGATATATTGAACACTATTTCTGCAAAACCTTATTCAACATGAGAAATTCTTCATGTCACCTTACCAAATAATCAACTAGTTCCTACGCAACAACGAGTGGTAATTTCATTTGAATTGAATGATAAAACTTTTGCGGTGGACTTAGTGGTTTTACCACTTACTGAATTTGATATGATATTGAGTATGGACTGACTATTCCATCATGATGTAGTAATTAATTGTAAGTGAGAGGAAGTGACGGTGAAGTTCTCAGATCTCGGTCAAGAATTTAATTTCCATATGTTTGGACCCTGTGATACTTTTATTGTTCATCGAGAACATAACTGCAGAAATGTTATCACAGTACATCCGGATGGGTCCATCTATAGAATCAACAACTTTTAACTCTGTAATAAAATTCTTAAGCCACACTGCGTGAGTCGAAGCTCCAAAGAGAGCGACGAACTCTGCATGCATTGTGGATGAAGTGATGAGTGTCTGTTTGACACTCTTCCACGAAACGGCCCCACCAGCAAAATTAAATATATAACCTGAAGTAGACTTCCTATCATCCTCACACCCGGCAAAATCAGAATCTGTATACCCCACTAACTCAAGATTTTGAACTCTATGGTAGACCAACTTAAAATCCTCAGTTGCCTTTAAATACCTTAGGACATTCTTAGTAGCCACCCAATGATCAGGTCTTGGGTTCGACTGATATCTGCCTAAAAGTCCCACTGCGAAGGAAATGTCAGGTCTGGTACAGACTTGGGCATACATTAAGCTGCCTACCGCACTAGCATAAGGTATATCCTTCATGCGCTCTCTCTCTATGTCGTTCTTGGGGCATTGTGATAAGCTGAGCTTATCACCTTTAAGCATAGGTACTTCACCAGACTTACAACCGAGCATGCTAAATCTCTCAAGTACACGCTCGATGTAGGCTTTCTAAGAGAGTGCTAATGAATAGTGAGATCGGTCCCTAATGATCTCAATCCCTAGAACGAAGGATGCTTCTCCAAGATCTTTCATATCAAAGTGTTTTGACAGAAATTGCTTAGATTCATGCAATAATGTCAAATCACTGCTCGCAAGCAAGATGTCATCCACATAAAGAATTAAGAAGATGAATCTGCTCCCACTGATCTTGAGATATATGCAACGGTCTACCTTATTTTCTACAAAACCAAAAGAAGTAACTAACTTATCAAATTTCAAATACCACTGTCTAGAAGCTTGCTTCAAACCATATAGGGACTTGTTAAGTTTACATACAAGTTGGTCGGAATGACCAGACTTGAATCCCTCAGGCTGCACCATATAGACCTCCTCGACAAGATCGCCATTCAGGAATGCGGTCTTTACATCCATCTGGTGTAACTCCAAATCATAATGAGCTACTAATACCATTATCATTCTGAAAGAGTCTTTGGAGGAAACAGGAGAAAAGGTCTCGTGGTAATCAATTCCTTCTCTCTGCGTAAATCCTTTGGCTACCAGTCTAGCTTTAAACCGCTCGACCTTTCCTTTAGTCTTTCTTGGTCTTAAACACCCATTTAGAACCAATGAGCTTACAGCCTTTGGGTAACTCAACCAACTCCCAAACCTTATTCAGCTTCATAGACTCCATCTCGTCTTTCATCGCATCCCACCACAGATCAACATGAGGTCCAGACACAGCTTCATTAAATGTCACTGGGTCAATCACTTGACCAATGTCATAATCACTCTCTCCTAAATAGACTTCATAGTCTGAGGAAATCGCTTGCCTTCTCTGCCTAACGGATCTCCTAGCGGGTGGATGAACCTCCTGGACATGAGGAGGAACCTCAACTGGAATCGGTGGTAAGACCGCTTCCACATTCTCCACTTGTTCCGTCACGGGTTCAGGCACCACATGATTTCTTATCAAGGACACAGATAAATTAATGGGCACAACTTCCTAAACTTCACTAATAGGATGAGAGCAACTAGGTTCATCAGCGACATCCCATTCTAAAAATTTAGTTGTTTGTGACTCCACAATTCTGGGTCATCCTAAATGAGAATAGAACTTAAATCCCTTGGAGTGATCTGGGTAGCCAATAAAATCACAATGACAAGACCTAGGGGAAATCTTACTTTCTGATGGGTTATACAAACGGACTTCTGCAGGACAACCCCAGACACGCAAATGATTAAGGCTGGGTCGTCTACCAGTCCACAACTCAAAAGGGGTTTTAGGTACTGACTTAGACAGGACTCTATTAAGGATATACACTGCAGTCTTAAGCGCCTCACCGCATAAAAATTCAGGAAGATTTGTCCTACTCATCATGCTCCTCATCATTTCCTTAAGGGTGCGATTGCGTCTTTCAACCACACCATTCTGCTCAGGACTACCCGACATGGAGTACTGGGCAACATTGCCACAACTCTCCAAGTATCTGGCAAACAGACCTTTATGTTGCCCGGAAGCATCATGTCTACCAAAATACTCGCCACCTCTGTCAGACCTAACAATCTTGATATCTTTCTCTATTTGTTTCTCAACTTCAGTCTTGAAAATCTTGAACTTTTCAAGGGATTCAGACTTCTCCTTAATTAAGTACAAATAGCCAAAACGGGAGGAGTAATCAATGAATGTAATAAAATAGGTGTTCCTACAGAGGGTAGTGGAATAAGGACCACTGATGTCCGTATGAATAACCTCTAACACACTTGAACTACGAGTTGAGCCCTTCTTCTTAATCTTGGTCATCTTACCTCTACAGCAGTCCACACATGTCTCTAGGTCACTGAAGTCTAGAGTAGGGAGAATGTTTTCCTTAATTAATCTTTCTATTCTTTCCCTAGAGATATGACCTAACCTTTTATGCCATAGCATGGAGGACTGCTTCTTAATGAGAGGTCTTTTATTGCCAATGCGTTCTACATTATAGGTGGCCGCATATATGTTCGTAGGAGCAAGACATAAACTATACAATCTGTTAGATAATGAACAATGACCTATAACTTGCGATTCATAAGAAATATCAATAGAACCACCACAAATGTTAAAACCATAATGAAGTTTATCTAAAACAGATACTGAAATCAAGTTCCTTCTAAACGAAGGAATATAGAAAATGTCTCTTAAAATAAGTTCATATCCAGAAGAAAGAACTAAGCTAATATCTCCAATAAATTATACTTCCACCTCAGCGTTGTTCCCAACCGTGAGTTTGCACTCACCCTTGCTTGGCCTCCTCTTTTTGATGAACCCCTACAGTGTGTAAGCAACATGATTAGTTGCTCCACTATCGAGCCACCAAGAACTAGATGAGGCTTCAATTAAATTGGATTCACAAAGGACAAAGACTAAAGAGTTACCTTTAGGCGCAAAGCCACGTTTATCCATTAAGGCTTTAAATTTCAGGCACTCGTGCTTCACGTGCCCCTTCTTCTTACAAAAGAAGCAGCTAAGAGACTTCTTTCCACCAGTATCCTTGCTCCCTGAAGCTTGTCCATCCTGATCTTTAGAAGGAGATTTGAACTTCTTCTTCTTCTTAAATGAGGGTTTGACAACGAGTAACGCAGTGTTCGTCTTCTCCTTCTTCAGTTTCTCCTCCTCAGCAACACATCGAGTGATCAGATCATTTATCTTCCATGCCTCATCCTGGGAACTATAGGTGGTCTTCAAAATGCTGAACTCTGCAGGAAGAGTATTTAGTGCTTGATGCACTATCAAGGCTTCAGGGAGAGTAATCTCCATCTCCTGCAGTTTTGTATGATAGTAGACCATCTTCAGAATGTAATCACGAACTCTGCCTCCTCCCGAATACCTCATGGAGAAGAGGTCCTGAATTAGAGTTCCTATCTCAGCATTGGAAAACACCTTATATCTCTGCCCAACGACAGTCAAAAAATCCCTGGCGACGGTCGTGTCTGGAAGGCCACTCAATAGGTGCTCCGGAATGGAACGCTTCATAGTCAACAAGCAGATTTTGTTTGACTTGTTCCATGCACCATAATGATCTTTCTCAGCTTGAGTGCTAGTCGCTGTGAGGGCTGCAGGCTGGTTGGTATTCATGGCCATCTGTATGTCCGCCATCTCGAGAGCAAAAACGTGATGTCGGATTTCCACTTCTTAAAGTTTGATCTAGTGAGTTTTTCAATGGTCGACATATTGTTATGGACGGTAAAGGTGACTGAAAAGAGAGAAAAGTAAAATCAGTGACAAATTAGCAACAATGGCTATAAAAACCCTAAATAGCACACTA
>CM077164.1:19069950-19186578 GCA_039583875.1 Platanthera guangdongensis
TTGGACTTCCACGGCTACACTGCTTCTCGTTGTGAAGAGGACATCCCCACTGAGTGGAACTTACTGTCATTATTTCTGAGCCACCATGACGCTTTGCCAGAATACCTTCACAGGGAATGGAGGATCCTGAATGCCACCTCTTTAATTCACTAGAGCGGCAACAAGCAGATATCTGTCTGGTGTGCTTACTGTATAAGCAGCATACCCGCACCGACCCGCAAGGCGATGCCAGAACCCATCAGTAAGGTGCATTGGCCAGGATTGCTAGTGGAATCCCCTCCTAACATGGCCCCGATTGCTAGTGAACCTACTTAAAGGCTATGTCAAGCGGTCTCGTACAACCATAGCGTACATGAGGCTACCAAACAGTTTTTATAATCTAAATGTCGAACCGCAGCTCAGCTCCAGCATTGGGCTTTAAGCGGTTAGAATAATCGTTATGGTGTCTCAGCCGCTTTACGTTCACTGTATCCCCACGTGTCCAACATGGACTGGATGTAGTGACTTTGACTTAGGGAAATGTCATGTTTCCCAAAGCTCACTTGCATACCTAGTATAGTGTCAACTACACCGAGATCTTTAATGCTAAACGTCTGTATTAGTTCTGACTTAACGCCATCCACCACAGATTAATCAGAACCAAGAATCAGCATATCATCAACGTACAAGCATATTATAGCGACTTTGTCTGATCTATGCCGTATGTAAAGACATTTGTCTGAGAGACTCGACATGAATCCCATGTTCTTTACAGTATAGTCAAACTTCTCATGTCATAATTTCGGTGCTTGTTTTAATCCGTATAGCGACTTTAAAAGCTTATAGACCTTGTTTTCGTGACCGTCTACAATGAAACCTTCAGGTTGACTCATGTAGATCTCTTCGGTCAGATCTCCTTTCAAGAACGCAGTCTTAACATTCATTTGATGAACAACAAAGTTCTCAATGGCCGAAATAGCAAGAAGAACCCTAATGGTTGCTAAGTGACACATGGGTGAGTATACATCAAAATAGTCTACTCCGCTTACTTGTGTGAAACCTTTAGCCACCAGACGTACTTTATACTTAGCTACGCTCCCATCGGGATTTAGCTTCCTTTTCAGAACCCACTTGCACCCTACAATTTTAGTCCCTGTTGGCTTATCAACTAACGTCCAGGTGCCGTTCTGAAGGAGAGAGGTCATCTCATCCTCAATGACTTCTTTCCAAAGTAGGGAATCCCTTGATCTCATTGTTGCCTTAAAGGTAGATGGATCATCCTCAACGTGGTGAGTGACAAAATCACTACCGAAGATTCTGGGGGTTCTCTCTCTCACTGAAGTCCTCCTAGACTCTAGGCCAGAGTTATCTACCGGAACGGAATAGGAGGTGCTCGGTACTGATTCAGGATCTTCCTCAGTAATAGTTGCTTGCATACCTGAGATCGTTAGGTTCTTATCTTTGAGGAATTTATCCTCGAAAAATACTGCATCCCTAGATTCTATTATGATATTATTAGAAATATCAAGAAACCTATCTGCAGCACTATCTTCAGCACAACCTAAGTAGACACATGTATTGGTACTAGGTCCAACCTTAGACCGTCTAGGGTCAGGAACCCTGACATAGGCTATACAACCCCAGATCTTAAGTCTAGTTAAAGACGGGGGTCGCTTAAACCAAAGCTCGTAGGGTGTAATCTCTAACTTAGCATGATGAACTTTATTCAGAATGTGATTCGCAGTCAAGACTGCTTCTCCCCAATAAGCGGAAGACATGTCTGCAGTGAGCAGCATAGAGTTCAACATTTTTATTAACGTTCTATTCTTGCGCTCGGCTATGCCGTTAGATTGGGGGAGTAAGGAGCAGTGGTTTCTACTATGATGCCCTGTGAAGCAAGGAAGCATCTGAACTCACTGGACATATATTCTCCCCCTCTATCACTCCTAAATCTCTTTATTTTCATGTTTAATTGGTTTTCTCTCCTGGTTTTGAAAAGACAAAATTTTTCAAACGCTCCGTCTTTAGTTTTAAGCAACGAAATATGACAAAACCTTGTGCGGTTATCTATGAACGTGATCATATACTTCCTTCCATCTCTAGTGACAAAACTCTTAAAGTCACAAATATCGGAATGTATAAGCTCAAGAGGTGTTGTGCTCCTAGTAACCGTGGCAAAAGGTTTCCTAGTGATCTTAGTCTGAGCACACACTTCACATTTTCCAAGAGGAGACTTAACATCTAATGTGATCTTGTGAGTTCTAGTGACTTGGAACATTTTCCTGTAGTTTACGTGTCCTAGTCTCTCATGTAGAGTCCTAGGGCTAACTAAATTCAATTGAACTTGTTGCACTACCTCATTTGCTATACTCAGACGGTACGTCCTGTTTTGGACGTAAGCACATCCAAAGTAGTGAGAGTTAACTGACAGAGCCACTCTACCGCTACAGAAGTTAACTGACATACCAGCATCACACAATAAACTAATAGACACTAAGTTAACAAATAAAGAAGGAATAAATTTTACGTTTTTTAAAAGTAAAGACTTACCTAAGGAGAGCATCAGAGTTGCGTTCCCCACCTTCAATACGTCAGCTGTTCCTCCATCTGCTACAGTCACTGATTTCTTTGCATTCTTCAGCCCTGTCAAGAGATTAGCATTGTTGCAAACATGACACGTTGCCCCAGAATCCAGGAACCACTCTGTCCTGGCCTGCTCGTGTCCGACCATGACAACAAAGTCGGATGGCTCATATTGGCTAACTAGATGGGCCTGGTTGCCCTCTTGTGGTGCCTTAGTTCTTTCCTTGCTCGGTAACTTGTAGTCAGATGCACAATGTCCCCACTTGTTGCAGTTAAAATATTTACCCCTAAATTTCTTAGATAGTCTACTCGGTCCTACAACCTGGGGGCTACTATGAGACGTTTTGGTCTTGTGAGGGGGAGGAGCACGCTTAGAGTTTGAAATCATGTTGGCAGCAGCCTTCTGCTTGCCAACAGCTTACAGGGCGTGCTTCGTCCTATTCTCGTCCTCAATGCGTATGAAATGCTTGAGGTCGTTAAGACCAAACTGCATCTTCTTGCGGTATATCTCCGTTTTGAAATTGTACCACGAGGAGGGTAACTTATACATAATTGTGCCCGCAACAAAACTATCTGGCAGACTAATAGACTCACTATGCAAGGAATCAACCAAATTTTCAAATTCGTATACCTGAGGGAGAATGACTTTCTCCTCGTCGAAGCTGAAGGAGTGGAACTTGTCCTCCAGATGAGCCTTGGAGAGGTCCTCTTCCTGCTTGAAGTGCTCCTCCAGTGCTTCCCAGATCTCCTTAGCAGACTGCATCTTGATGTAGTTCTTGGCCAGGCTGGAGGAGAGGCAGTTCAGCAGGTAATCCCTGCAGAAGTCCTCATCTTCGACCCAATGCGTCTCATCTTCAGTCCCAACAACGTCGACACGAGTAGACTTGATGGTGTAGAATACGTT
The DNA here is from genome assembly GCA_039583875.1 of Platanthera guangdongensis. Lineage (NCBI taxonomy): Eukaryota > Viridiplantae > Streptophyta > Magnoliopsida > Asparagales > Orchidaceae > Platanthera > Platanthera guangdongensis. Next base: position 19,073,417 of record CM077164.1, read on the forward strand.
CAGGTATTTCATCCCGAACTGGGTGTTCAACTTCCAATCGTTGAACTCTATGACCGTGAACTTCTCCAATTTGTTCATGAGCACTGGAGAGTAGAAGCTGGAGTTCCTCATCTTGACAGGAAATAGGCAGAGAGTAGAGAGGATCTCCACTGGATCGGCAACCTTGCCGGAAGAGTCAAGGCAGCAGGGAAGAGGCGACGGCTCCAACGTCAGGAGAAGCCCTAAGTGGAGCGGCAGGAACTGCTTGGCGATTGTCGACTGGAAGAGGCGATCGACGATCGTGAAGACGCGATCGACGACTGGAAGAAAGCGATCGACGACTGGGAAAAAATCGATCGTCGAACTCCGGGAGATCGTCGAACGAGAATGCGCAATCGTCGAGCGCTTGACGATCGTCGAACGAAAAATGCAATCGTCGACCGGGAATCGTCGACCGGGAATCGTCGACCGGGGATCGTCGACCGGGGATCGTCGACCGGGGATCGTCGACCGGGGATCGTCGACCGGGGATCGTCGACCGGGGATCGTCGACCGGGGATCGTCGACCGGGGATCGTCGACCGGGGATCGTCGACCGGGAATCGTCGACCGGGGATCGTCGACCGGGGATCGTCGATCGGCGAACTACTAGGCGATCGTCGAACGGAAAATGCGATCGACGACTGAAAAAAGGCGATCGTCGAACGACGATCGACGAATGGAAAGGCGATCGACGAACTCCTTGGCGATCGTCGAACGGCGATCGTCGACCGAAAGCCCTTGTTCCGCGACTGGGAAGAAGCGACGACGAGCCCTTGCAGGCGGTGGATCTGGCACCGGGACCAGGCAGATCGCGAAAAACCAGCGGCGGCCTCCTTTGAGAGCAGCGAAACAAAGAGAGCAGGCGACGTCCTTGTTATCCGAGACCAGTCGGCTGCGGTGGCGTCGAGGAAGACGCGAATCAACGTCGGGGAAGACTCGATCGACGTCGGCAAGCTTTTATCCCACGAACAAGCGAGCGCGACGCGACGGCGAGCGCAACCGCGATGATCGGGAACGAAGGCGGACCTTAAATCGCGAACGAGCGCCAGAGGGGAGTTGTTTCGAGAATGTGAGAGGCGCTCGAAACATCCGGAGGAAAGTCTAAGTGGAACTTACTCTCCGTTGCCCCCAGCTAGGTATATATATGGCTAAACCTAGGGTTTATCCGCGCAAAGCCCCCAAGCCCTATATTCGTCCGAATATACACTTACATAAACTCTATTAGTGAAGCGGTAGCCTAAGTGAGACGGTAGTATGCTTAAATGCTGATATTGGTTCTTTTCTATTCCTCATCTCGTATTTTCTCACTGCCTGAAACTTGTCAGGAAGAGGAATCTAGTACTTGTTCGCACTTCTTTTCCTCTCTGTGTGCAGATTTGTTTTGATCTGGCCGTAAGATTGTGGCAAGTTGTTGTATTGACAAAGATTGTGCTTTTGATTTGTAGATCTCAACCCCAAATCTCTCACTGTGATTTTTACTCCTTCCTTGCTCTCATCTTCTTCTGTACAGGTTATAGTTGTGCGATGATTTGGTTTTCAAGCCCTCTACTGTTAGGGTTTTCTGATTTTCTTTAGGATTAAGGTTTTATAGTTTTATTTCTTGCATATCGCTGGGACTATTGGGTTGTGCTATGGTGAAGTTTTTATGTGAAGAAATTTTAGGGATCTATAATTGGCGATTGTTGTGAATGAATCATGGGACACACTCATAGGATATGCCCCCGAGCTTAACAACCCTTAAGTCCCTTAGTAGGGAGAGTGCTTGAGCTTGACATTTCTCTATCTGCCGCATTCGCTCCTCTACTGATGATGGTAGTGTGGTGATTATCTCCTCGATCGAGGAGCGGCGCGTTGCAAGTAGACGAGTTGTTGGAGGCTTCATTGCCGCTTTCTTGTAAGTTGTCTAGTCGATAGTTGACACGCCTCCCTTTGTCATTGCGACTAGCTGGGGATGCTTGCGCAGGGCAAGCGTTGTCTTCTGAGATTCTTTAGAGCTTTTGAGAACACTTTCCCATAGATGCGTGACACCAAACTGTTGCGAGTCACCCGATTTTTCCTTGGTCCGGAGAATCAGACCGCCTTAGCTTGGAGTTGGATCGGGCGCACAAACAGTGAATGAAAAACAACAACAAATGACAAGAGGTTTTTTTGAAGTAGAAAACTCGGAAAGGGTGAAAAACCACTTTACAAGATCTGCACATGACCAAAATCCACTATTTCGTTGAATTTACAAGAGTTAGAGTTTCATCGAAGGGTGACAGACAATCTCTCTGTTACAAAGCTCTGTGATGCTCTGATGAGAGCGTCCAATGGTGCGTTCCGCTGCGGCTTCCTCTGGAGCGAAAAATTGGCTAAGTACTTGTAGCTTTGAGCGTTAAGCGCTAAATGTCTTAGAAAAAGGAGCTGCATGAATTTCGAGGAGAGGAACAATTTAAGTCTCACACTCTTGTTGGATAGCCTCAGTGCTCTCTCTCCTCTAGAGTTGCTTTCTCTCAAATGACGGCTTGAAAGTTTATTTATAGTTTTCTGGAGGGACATGCTGACAATTGTGTCTGGACGAATTTTGTGCTGGCGAATGACGTCGCTCCGTTACTGTCATATGAATAACCAATTTTTAGGAAATGACGGGTGTGCCCCTCGGGTAGTCCGGGCGGTCCGAGCAGGTTTCCCGACGGGGGCTGACTGTTGAAACTGAAAATTCGGTCTCTTGTAGAGTTCACCCTTGGGGAAGGGATGATCATACACCTACTTCTCTACTGCAAGCAAAATGACAAGGAAAACAGACCCCAAGGGCTCGGCGTGGAGGACCCACCACACACCCGGAAGATCTTAGTGTGCTTCCCCTCCTTAGTCAAAGGCCGCGCAAAGGCTACCTCAGAAAGAGCTAAAAGATTGGGGAACAAGTAAGCATAAGAAGTGTGCTTTCTGAGGTGCCCCTTGAGTCCTATTATTAGATTTCTGAAAACGGCCCGCAAATAACCAACCTCCGCTGTTTTGAACAGCTATGTACAGCCCAACCAGGTCTGCCAACAACGTAACTCCGCTATTTTAGCAGGCTATGGGCAGGACAACGCGGGCAAAATGGTAAAAATACCTCACAGAAGAGGGGGCGAGTAGCCCTCAGTAACCTCTACTCGGCAAGGGCGGCGAGTACTGGCCCGAACTGCACTGCTCGCGAGCTGCGAGCTCGCTCAGCCGTTAGGAATCGGCAAGCGGCCTGGGACTCGACAAAAAGCCCAGAGTTCGACGAACTCTGAGTTCTGTTCGACGAACGCCGAGCTCAGGTCATCGAATGCCGAGCTCTGTTCGACGAATGTCGAGCTCGACGAGTGCGGGCCTAGCTGGCCCTACTCGCGCGCGACTAGCTGGGCTCGGCTGGGCGAGATGGAGGCTGCCGAGCTTGACCCCCCTTTTGGCCGTTCGAGACTCAAAAAAAGGGAGCCGACCGGTCTGGTTCCTGGCGACCCTACATGCCAGATACGAGGTTGTACACTGACGACGACGGAGATGGCTGGAGGCGGCCGCCGGCGTGCGCGCGAGGGCCGCACGTCCGCGGGTTGGCCTCGTGCGTGCGTGCGGGTTGGTCGTCTGTGTGCGTGGTCAGGCTCCCGCGTGTGCACGCTGTTCGCGTCGACATTTGCATGTCGCTCGAGTGCTTATGGGGTCACTCGACTCCTTTGACTTGGGTTCGAGAAACCTCATTGAGTACCTAATCAAATATGAAAAATTGTGCCTATAAAATATATGTAGGTCTACATGGTTAGATTTTGAATCAAAAATATTATATTTAGATTGCATAGATTCTTTTCAATCTTAAGTGCACTTATTTTCACCGGTCAAGCGGTTATGACCACCAGAGCATTTTAAATTAAGGCTTCATTTGGTAGAGCGGTTGCGGTTGTAAAAGGAGCTGTTGTAAATATATGTTTGTAAATGAAGCTGTTGAAGACTGCTTGCTGAAAATGGAGATGTGTTTGGATAATCTGCGTTTGCAGAGATGTTCAGAACAGAGAATCATTTGGCGAAACAACGGTGGTGTTTACGTAATTTTTAAAATAAATTGTTGAAATAATATTTATATTTTTTATTATTTTTATTAATTGATTGTTTAAAATATGTTTATATAATACTATTTAATATTCAATTTTTAAAATATTATATATATATATATATAAATTATATATTTAAATGATACTGTTTATATATCATTATTCTGCCTGCCACCGACTTCCCTCCGCCGTAGCTCAGCCCTATCCTGATTCTGCGCGACTTCGCCGGCGGCGGCCTGCCTGGAGCCCACCGGCAGGGTCGCCGGACCCCGACGAACCCGCCTGGGGTATCCCGGCGGCGCTCCGGCAGGGCCACCGCCGGGATACCCCAGGCGTGTTCGCCGGGGTCCGGCGACCTTGCCGGTGGGCTCCGTGCAGGCCGCCGCCTGCTTCCCGGGGGAGGCAACCCTAAAAATTTTCTGCGATGCACTTCGCGGGGCACGGACGGCGGCATAGCTGGAAAACATTTCCACCTCCCTATAAACGCAGCTAACTGGAGGTGATCGGGAGGGATTCGAGACGTGAGATTTTTGTGCATCAAGGGAAACGCGGCGGTTCGAACGGAATGCGGAAAAACAAACATAAAATCAAAACTTCTCTGCGTTTTCATAAAACGCACTGTGCAAAAACGTTCAACCAAACGAGGCCTAAAAGAGACTAAATGCTCTGTTTGAGAGACTTATTTTCACAGGTCAAGCGGTTACGACCGGTGGTTCATGCGATCGTAACCGCTTGATCGGTGAAAATAAGTTCCCCAAATGAAGACTAAGAAAAGGAAGTGGGATAGTGGGTTCGGGCGGCCAAGCGACATGGTGGTCGATGAGGTGAAGCCAGAGCAAACTAGAGGTCTGAGTGTGCCCGGCGAGGGGCTTAGGCGGAATAAATTGAGAAATAGAAGGGAGTCCGGAGAGTGTATGCAGGGTGCTAAAAATGAATAAAGAGTGTTTTTCTTTGAGACACAACTCAACTAACATTCTAATGATATTCAATTTTTAAATTTAGTATAAATAAAAAAATTATAATCTTCACGATAAGATAAAATAAAGTAAATTATGTATTTTTCCGCTGCGTATATATTTTCATAGTTGTGGACTAGTTGATCTACTGAACCGAGAGACACGATAAAAAAAAATTTAAATTTAAATTATGTTTTTTTAAAATAAAATATGTCTTTTATGAAATTAAATGAAAAATATATTTTGTTTGAGCGTCTGTGATTGTCCCCTGCACGACATGACATCACGACGCGTATTTTCTTTTACTCTGATAATATATAAATATTGACAAAATATGAGTTGCAACAGTTGGTACCTTAAACGACATGCGTATTTGATTATCTTAAGAAATCGGGAACGGCCGACCAAAAGGGTCTCAGTGACTGGATCACTACTCGCAAGAACCTCATTCAGGATCGATCGCCTTAATGAGTTACGTCGCCAAGAACACATGCGACCGCTTGCCCCGAACGAACCAAATGCAAGAGGTCGTAAGAATTCTCGAAACTCACTATGGCCCTGAGCAACTCCATTCAATCGTAGAAGATTTGGAGACCAAGGGGAAGGGTCGGACCGGGAGCTGTCGAAAGAGCAGGAACTAAAAAAGGAGAACGAGTGACGTTATGCTGCTAACTCTCAGTTTGGTCTTACTTCTGGTTCATTTTGTTGGTGCCAGTGTAACATTAGAAAAACTCGATCTAGGTGAGTTCATGAGGAATCTAACAAGACGAAGGAAGTCTTACGATGATTGGACTGTTCGGCGGTGTTTTGGAGGATGCATGTAGAGCAAAAAGGCGTGCTCAGGCGAAAAACACATGTTTGAGCGAAAAACTTGAGCTCGGGCGAAAATGCACGCTCAAGTGAAAAATTTATGACTGCCTCGAAAATGTGTACCAGAGCAAAAAAAAAATGCACCCCGTGGGAAAAATGCATACCTGGGCTAATCTGGTGAAAAACGTGCACCCCAATGAAAAGTGCGGGATCGAGCATAAAATGCGTGCATCGGATGAAAAATGTGTGCTCGGTGAAAAATGATCGCCAAGGAGAAAAACACGCACCAACCCAAATACACGTGTTTGCCGAATACACATACTAGAGCGAAAATGCACGCGCGGGGAAAAAGCACGCCCGGATGAAAACACACGCTCTGACGTCAACGCGCGCTCCGAAAAAAACTTGCGCCTGGTAGAATACAAGCCCGCGCAAAAAGTACGTGCCCGCCTGAAAACGAGCGCTCGGATCAAAAATGCTCGATTCTGCAAAAAAAAAAATCGTCAGAGAAGGTAAGAATTGACGATTTAATTTTGTAGGTCAAAGCCAAATTCATTGGTTCTCGAAACCTATCTCATTATTGACGGCATGAGGTAAACACTAGATTGAACGGTTTTTAGGTTATTGGAATATGGATAGCTTTGAATCCAAGAACAAATTCCGCCTTATATTCATTTAGTGGAACAACAAAATTAGTTTTACTCACTCCAAAGGTAATCCTTGAATATCAATTGACACCATATTAGCTTAACTGTATAAGGCTCCGTTATGGTGACGGTCATGAATAAGGGATTAAATTGTCATTCGCTAACGCCCATCTAAGAAACTTTATCCACTTTGATATTCAAATTGATTTATTAGGTGATTCTTAACAAATGACTGTTTAACCCATGCGTTTACAACTGCCACCACCCGCCAAAGAAGTCCAAATAAGTTCGCCACTAACCCGCTGATAACAATCTTATCCGTCCAGTTACACCACCAGAATGCTTGCTGGTCCAGACCGTCAGAAAAGAACCACAGCCAAAATCGGCTGCCCGGCTAGACTATCCGCCTAATTCGCGCGGTCTCCGCGGTCTGTGCGGACTACCCAATCAGTCCGCTCGACTTCCCCAAAACTTCCCACTTGAAAATTTTTAACAACCACCGTGCCAAAGTCCAAACGGAGCCTAAGATAGGTATAATTTAGAGAATAATTTTATAATTTTTCAAATAATAAATAGTTAAAGCGGTCAAATCAAGTTCTTACCATGTAAATTCATACTCCGGCGTGAAAAGTTACGAATCTAGTTAGAAAGACCGTACATCCATCGGAGATTCCGAGCCAGCAGTGAGGGGTTGTGCACGGATCTTGAAGAATCCAACGGCTTCATTAACCAGTTAAACTGTTGTGGCCACCTTTATTACGTCATTGACATATAATATTTTTGCTGGTTGCATGAGGAATACTTTCTTGGGCAAATGGAAAAAAAAAGTAGTGTCGCAGCAATCACATGGGATGGGAATAACAGCATAAGAGATTGTCCCTTTTACTCAACAAGAGTGACATGGGTCCGGGGGTGGTGCAGTGCAGGAAATGTACTGTACCGTGCAGTGCGCGAGATCTGATGGCTGCGAGTGCATCTCAGCTTGCGTCGAGATCCATGCACGTTTTGATCTCGCGCGCACTGCTTTGAGATATGTGCGCTGAGATGTGCACACATCTCAACGCACTCGCATCCATTAGATTGCACTTTATGATAAAGTGCAGCGGATCTCGTCCGTCCGATTTCCTGCACTTTACCTCCCCCGGACCCGAGTGACACTGCGGTTTTTCGTATTTCATATCTCGCGCGATAATACGTCATTTTCTTCTTCTCCTGTCTATAACACCCTCTTGCTAAAAAAGCATTAAAATAAACAGCTATATGTTATGCAGCACGATTCATATTTTGTTTCAAGTGATGTTTAGCGTCTGATCGTTACCGTTAGTGGCGGACCCAAGAATTTCTTTCGATTCGAACACCAAATATTAGGTTAAAAAGTGGCGGTCCCAGGAATTTCTTCCAACTCTTTCAGGTCATGAAGAAGCTCCCTATCACATTTCTGCTTCGTATAAATTATTGAATTAACTGTTTTATTCCAACTATTTCAGTTAATGAGAAATTCGATTTAGAACTCCTGTATGTTTTAGATTCTTCATTCTCAGCGAAGACTATGTTTACATTTTATCTAGTTGGGGAGAGAGATTTTATATGGTTTAGGGTACACAAATTTAGAATGGATGCAGATTTGTTTTTAACTACTACAATTGTTATTATTTGGGTTTGGAAAATTTGTGTCTGGTTAGTGGTTAATATATATGTTATTTTTTTCTTGAAATATAGGTTCATTTAGAGTAATTTTTTTCAATCTCCTATTGAATACCTGAAGGTCCTACCGTCCTAAGCAAGTAAGCAACCAAAAAGATGAAGAAAATCGAAGAAAATACAAAAAATAAGATCTTCAGTCATTTAATAGCAATCAAAGAAAACTCAGCTCATGCCAAAGCATTTTGCATGTATTACTTCATGAAACATTTTGTTGTGTATTGGGGCAATTGACCAAATATCATGTATGCATTGGTTGAGTTGTTGGATAGAGGTCCAGAAGAAATGAGGGGAAAAACAATGCCCAAAGGAAAAAATTGTTTTATTGGGGCAAATAACCCAATGTCTTAAAATTACCGCATAGATATCTGACAAAAGTTTAGGCTTCATGCAACTTATATGACCTTGTGGTTTATTTATTTCTGACATGATAAATAATCAGTAGGATGAGTTGCTGGTGATGGAAAACTTTGGAGTGAACGAAGTTACCTGGGAGAGCAGAGAGGTTTTGAGGTGTCAGATCTCGATGGTGCTGAAGGAGTCTCCTGGATCGCCTTCCGACTTCGATGTCGATGGTGAAGGAGAACTGAGAAGAAGAAAATGGGTAGCCACCATCTCACTTGCAATCGATGATTAGGAGATTAACTAATTAGGGGAAGTACGCAAGATGCAGAAAAAATGAGAGAGGGGAGGATGGAGAGGAAATGCGGTTACCTGGATGAATAGATCTGGATGAAAGAGAAGAAGAGGACGTGAATTTGCAGCTTCTCAGATGGAAGGAGAAGATGAAAGCAGGAATCAGAAATCACAGTCTTGCCGGGCACTCGCTCTTCACAGAAGGAGCGGAAATGAATAGACAAAACCTAATTTCGCGAAAGTTTAGACCCGGGCACGTGCCCGGGTGTGTCCGCCCCTGACCCCCGCGTTCCTTAGCCCGAAGGGCATCATTTTATAGCTGAAGCACCCTTCCCTCGTGATGAAGGAGACATCCTTGACGTCGGGGGGATACATGCGGATCTGGTGATAACCTGAAAAAGCATCCAAAAAAACTCATGATAGAAAAACTGATGACTGAATCAACCAGCGCGTCGATCCGAGGCAGGGGGTAGTAATCCTTAGGGAACGATTTATTTAATAAAGAAAAGTCTACACACATTCTCCACCTCCCATCACCCTTCTTTACCATTACCACATTGGAGACCCAGCATGGGTACTGGATCTCCGAAATAAAGCCCGCGTCCAGCTTTGTGGCGATGGCCCTCATCTTCTGGCGGATGGGACATGTCTTGGGGTCCAGGTTCAAGCGGTGACAAGCCACATCAGCGTCAATGCCCGGCATGTCCGCCGTGCTCCAGGCAAAGTTGTCAACGTTCTTTTGGATGCACTCCCGCATCCTCGTCTGGTCTTCTTGGCCCAAGCCTCCACCGACCCTTACCTTCTCCACCTTTCCTACCCTACTGACTACCTCCATCTCCACAACTTCCTCCGCCGGCTCCAGCCGAGACTGCTCCCCGCTGACCCTCTCCTCCTCTTCTCTGCACTCCTCAACACCTAGCCTCTCCACCTCCATTGCTTCCAACTGCCCCTCCTCAGGCAGCTCCACCTCCCCGCCCCTCCGGGCCTCCCCCTCCGTCTCTCCTTCCATCCTCTGCTCCTCCGCTGCTCCCCCATCGCCTCACTCAGGCTTGCTCCTTCCTTTCCCATAACCTCCTCCTCAGCCTCTCTCCCAACCTCGCCTAAGCTCACTACCACCTTCCTCGCAGCCACCTCTTCGACCTTCTCCACCGCCTCTTCCAGGCTCGCCTCTCCTTCTCCCTCAGCTTCCTCTGCCCTTGCCATCTCCCTTTCCAGCTCCTCTGCTTCCTCCATCCAAGAGATACTGTTGACAGCAGTCACGTATCACTGCCTCGCCACCCTTGGATCTCCCCTGATCCTGACCGGTACCCCTCCGCTATTGAACTTTAGGCACTGATGGAATGAGGAGGGGACACAACGAAAGACGCTGATTAGAGGCCGCCCGAATATTGCGTTGTAGCTGCTTGGAGTGTCAACGATGATGAACCGACAATTCCTCGACACCCCACCCCCAACATCACATACAACCCTACCCCTCCTTCCGCTCCCCCGAGAACCCAAACAACGGTCCATCCGAGGCTAGCACCCTCTGAGCTTCCACCTTCATCTCATCAAAGGCTTTCTTGAAGATTACGTTTACGGAACTCCCATTGTCCACCAGTATCCGGGAGACCGTGAAATTCTCTGTCGCTGTCTTGATCACCAAGGCATCGCAGAATGGATCCTCGTAATCCGGCAAGTCTTTCACTGAAAAAGTGATCTTCTCCTCCGGCGGGGGGGGGGGGGGGGGGGGGGGGGGGGGGGGGGAGGGGGTGGCGGGGTCTGGGAGGTCGAGGCGACGCTCCTTTGGTACATGGTTTGAAAACTCCCCTTGCAGGTATCCTCGATCCCCACACCTCCGTGGATCACCCCGATCCCTCCTCGGGTCCCCACATCCACCCGGTCTTCGCATCTATCTTCTCCTCCTCCTTCTAGTAGAACCTCCTCAATCCTCACGGGGGGTTGCTGCTGAGCTTGCCCCCTTGCTGCCCTCATCTCTAGAAATTCTGGGTAGGTGGCCATCGCGCGACCCACCTCTTGGTGAAAGTCACAAAAGGGCAACGCCACCCTATCTTCCCTCCTCCTCACTCCTCCTCGAGCCCCTCTCCTTCCTCCTCTTCCTCTTACTATCTCCATTGCTTCATGCTGCGGCCGGAGGGGGACCCTCTGCCCCTGCCTCCAAGCCGGCTGGTTGATCCTCCTTTGTTCCATGTATTCATCCCTGCCCGAGAATCCACCACCTTGTCCTTGAGGGTGACCCTCTTGGGTCCTCCATCCCAACTAGTTGTTTGGCTCCCGCGGCCCCCAACCTTGCTGCCGCCCCTGATCTCGGGGTTCCTCTCTCATTCTCTCTTCCCTTCGCTCTCTCTGCCTCCCTACTCTAGCTTCCTTTCCATCTTCTTCCACCAACTTGGCTAACCTCCTTGCAAACGCCGGATTGGCCGACTCAATCTCAATCTCTTTTGCCGCCCTCTCCATCAGCTCTTCGAAGGAGAGGGGGGAACCCTCTTCAGCTCCATACTAAAGAAACTGGGCCTCAACCCCAGAGTGAAGGCCAGCATCACCGTGTACCCCGACATCTCCTGCACCTGCAGAATCTCCTCTTGGAACCTGTCATATAGTGTCCCAGCGTCTCTTCCGACCTCTGCTTGATGGAGAACATGCAATCCGCTGACTTCTTCCTCTTCTTGGATGTGGAGAACCTCAGCAAGAATCCGCGCCTCAGATCTTCGAAGCAGTAAATCGAGCTCGCGGGTAACTGGTGGAACCAGTCCCTTGCCTCTTCCTTCAACGTGATGGCAAAGAGCCTGCACTTGAATGCATCCGACATTTGTCTGATGGAATTCTAAAATACCCTTGGCTTGTCTGCCAATAGCCAAATCCCGTTGTTATGAAATTCTAAACGCAGACCCCGGGGGCATATATGTCATTTACCCGAGGGCGACTAGGTAATTTCACCCTAGGCCATGGCCCCCACCCGACGAGAACCCTATGTCGAGAACCATCCCGCCTTTCACTCTGCGGGAGCTACAGAAAAAGGGATGAAGGATCCCCTGGACCGAGCCTGCTTCCGCCCTCCATGGGGCGCGAGCCTTCTCACCGCCTATGGGCAGAGGTGGGTCTCGGCGGAGCTCTTCCGCTCTGAAGCCCAAAGCAGGCCTGAAGCTAGTCCAATCCGGCCCCTTGAGGGGGACCTTGATTCTACCCAACGAATATGTGGTTGTATACAATCCCCGCTCTTTGCGAGCTAGCCTTGCGCTCGGAAAGACCCGTCTAACTCCAAATATTCGGTGGGTACATGCTGACCTAGCAGAGAATCTTTTAGTAAACCCCACCTATGTTCTATAAATACACCGCTGGGTTGGTCCCTCAGGCCGTCACTATTGTTTCTTCTCCCTGCGCGAGCTTCCGCCAATCTGTGAAGATGCTCGCCAAACCCGCCAAAAAGCCCTTTTCAAAGGAGCTTCAGGCTCGTCTCGCGGCTGCCCAGGCGTGAGCTCGCGCCCGTTGTGACAAGGTTGCCCCCTGGCTGATGGGCAAAAGGACTGCCGACGGGAGAGCGCCGTGCAAGAAACTAATTGGTGAGAAGCCCGCCAGCGAGAAGCCAGCCGGCGAGAGGCCAGCCGGCGAGAGTTCCCGCCTTAAGAATAAGAAGGCTAAAACAGCAAGGCGTGACCTGCTGAGAGAGAACCGAGACACACCTACCCCAACTCCGAGCCACGCCGATTCTCTCGCTTCTCTGCCTGAGGTATGCTTCAGTCCTTTCGCTCTTCCCGGTTGCGCGAACATTTCAAGACTTTGTTCATGGCTATATGTTTGATAAAACCACTCCTTTCGCAGGGGTTAGCACCTAAAGACGCCGCCGGCTTTCTGCCGTTGGTCACGGAAGTGGCTGGCCTCTGCAATGAGGATCCGCCTTCCACTACAGGGACCGTTCCACTTAACCCTCCAGCCGGTAGCACCAACCTGATACCAGAACACACCCTCCCTGCCGGAGGGGTTAACCCTGAGCCTCCCGCTTCCGTGCCGAGACACCCACCTCTGTCGATAGAGGGGCTCCTGATCCCACACTTGGCGAGACCGGCCCGCCGGAGCGCAGGACCTTTCGCCCGGGTCGGGGCAAGCCGCTCCATTTGCTTTTCGAAAAAGGCACAGAGGATCAGTCTGGCCCTTCTTGCTGCCCGTTGGGGAAAGACATCTCCCGCTCTCTAGGTAAGCGAGAACCTCCCCATTCTTCAATCATCCTTCTCCCCCCTTCTTATTCTGGTTGTTCCCGTTTCCTCAGAGTCGAAAGACCACGAGGCTGGAAAGGATGAGGAAGAAGAAGAAGAAGAAGAAGAAATAGGGGGAGACTCACCCCTCCCTTCCGCCGGCGAGAGGGAAGACTTTCTCGAGGGTCCAAAGAGCGGAAAGGAGCGGAGGCGGAGGATCGAGATAGTCTTGTCGAAGCTCGCGCAACAACAAAAGGCCAATTTTGTAGCAGTGAAAAGGATTCACGAGGTGATGGAGCGGCGATTGGCTGCTGTTGAGTGAGACTGCGCAAACCTCCTTGGCGGGGCGGGATTCCATGACGCAGCTTCCGACGAAACCTCACCTGGCAGGCACATCACGCGGATCCGAGATCAGCTCCGCCAGGCCAACCGGGGGCTAACCTCCCTGATGGCCTTCTTCGATCCTCGAGACCCTCCTAGGTATGGTCGACGAGATGTAGGTCGTTGGCGGTGGGTGCCATACTGAGCTCTCCGGGCGATCCCTCTCTTTACCCCTCTTCTTGGCTTACCTCTTCCATATGTACCTTTTTACTTCTAGAGCTGGATAATTTCTCTCAAGCTGTGTGTTACCATTATTATTATTTATTTACTATCGTTGTCGGGGGCTCTCGCCTGGCGAGACCCCGTCTTTATCTTTGTTTCCTCAGTTCTCCTTTTGTATGTTGCCCTAATACCTTGTAAATGCCTGAATGCGTGCGTCTCGCTCAATGCTTCTCGCGTACTGAGGCTGCCCGCCCCCCTTCTCCAGCCTCCCTTGGAGGCTATTGCTTCTCGTCAAACCATGGAGAGCTGGCGCGACAGGACGAAAAGCAAAGGATCAGAGTCATTACTCGTTGACTTTTTCCCGCCATATTTTTCCAAAGAACTCATGATTACCCTGCTTTCTATAAATAGGTCAATCCACCTACCCCCTTCCCTGCATTTTATTCCAAAGTTCCGTCCGTCAGTCAATTGCTCTCACCTTTTCTATAAGCGCAAGGGCTCTCGTCTTCGCACCCCACCCTCTCATCTCTCCTTCCCCCGAGATGTAGAGCGAGAGCGAGGACCGTTCCAAGTGCGCGCAATCCTTCCTTGATCATGACTTCCCGTCGTGCCGGCTTACGCAAGCGGAGTTCGTCACCATAGAGAAGAAATACATCTCGCCGTGGTTCACCGCGCGGAAACCCGGTCGCGAGGACAGGGTGAACCTTGTGTCGGAAGGGGAGCTTGCTATTCCCCTGGAGCATTTTGAAGCGGGCCTCCGACTCCCCCTCTGGCCTGAGTTGCGCCAAGCCCTGCGCTACTATGGGGTGGTACTCGCTCAGCTCAACCCCAATTCCATCGCCCTCCTTGTGGCTTTCGCCTGCTACATGCGGGCGGAAAGGATCGAGTTCAACCTCTCGGTCTTTCGAAAGTTGTTCAACTTCCGAGCCAAGGGAGGGTCAGTTTTCCTCTCTGGCCAGTTGGTGAAGATGGCGGGTCTCGCTAACAAGCACCACCACTCCGCGGAGAGGTTCGTCTTTGTCTCAAGACCTTTCGACAACGTCCCTCTCACCCCCATTCAGTACGATGATGCGACCTACAAGCCTCCCACTCTCGGGGAGAGAGAAGGTGCTCTCGTTGAGTTTTTCGGCTCAAAGGTTTTTGACATTCTTTTCCTTCGGCGAGACCTTGAAGCCCTCCAACCGGTACCCCCGGCGAAGGTAACCCTCTGGATTTATCTTGCAGAAGCTTGTTTTAAAGGAAAGGCTTTATAAAAACTACGGGCTTTGCAGGTGAGCGAGATCTCCCCGTCCACCAGCCCTTCGAGGAATCCAGGGCGTTTTCCGACGCCCTGGCTCGTGCCAAGGTGGTCCCGACGCCTGCCGGAAAGAGCCTGGAGCTTCCTCTGCACCGAGCGTTCTGAAGCGGAAATCAAGCTCACTCTTAGTTCCCGCTTCTAAAAAGTCAAAGCCGACCACCGCAAAAAAAGGCAAGATGGTGACATCTTCGCCCGCCGAGACCCCTACCGCGATCCCTTCCGTTACCGCTATGGCGGATGCAGGCCAGCCTGCATCAGATACTCCCGCCGAGACCCCTTCTGCTACTGGCGAGGCGGAAGCAGGCCTGCTTGCCGCAGAGATTCCGGCCGAGCCTTCCTGCGGTCCGGTGCTGAAAGGACATCAAAACTTTGGTTTCAGTGACAACTACATGGACACGGAAGGCTTTCCTATGCTCCAGTGGGATCCCACCAATAACCAAATAGCCGTTTCCACCCTTCTCCCCTCCTGGAGGGAGAGAGACGATATCTCCGGCCATGCCTTTGCGCTGGGGTACGACCTCTATAGCCGGGAAGACGCCGATTCCTTTGAAAGGACAACGACAAAGGCTCTCGGTTTTGACGCCGCCCAGGCCCAGCCTCGCATGGTCCAACTTTCGCACAAGGCCGGGCGCCACACCCTCACCATAGAGCGGAACTTCGTGGATATGCTTAAGGCGAGGGATGCCTCTGTGGCGGAAGCCACCACCCTGAAGGCCGAGCTGGCTGCCGCCCAACAACTTCTCTCCGCTCGCCCGGACCCCGAGGTAAGCAGGACTTTCCCACTCTCGAGCCATTCCATAAGCTTTAGCCTTTTACCTGAATGGATCGCCTCTCAGGATCTTGGAGAAATTGAACTATCTCGCGCGCGCGAGCTGCCCGCGCTGAATGCGAGAACCAGGTACTGCGGGCCGAGGTGAAGCGTCTGGAGGATGCCCTAGCCCTAGCCAAGGATTGCCCGTAGTGGGAGTAAAAGGTAGAGCGCCATCATTACTCCGACTACGAGATCGATGTGATCGTCCAGGAAAATGCGCAAGCAACAGCGAGGATGGTGATCGAAGTTTTGCGAGAGTCGAGCCTGCTGAACGATGGAGGCGAGACCTTCACTGCGCGCGGGATCCTACCTTTTTTGTTTGAGCCCATCCCCTGCCCTGTGGGAGAGGACGGCTGTCCGGCGGACGGTGCGGCGGAGCTTGCGAGAACTAGCGGCCGCTCCCTCGGCGAGTCCTCCGACTGCTCTCCTAGCAGATCCTCTGGCGAGACCTCCAGCAGCAGTTCCAGTGGAAACTCCGGCGAATCTGCCCGCTAGCTTTTCCGCTTAGTGTAATCTTGTTCTGATACAATTAAGTTTTATGAACTATGTTAGTGTAATTTTTGTATAGGGGGCAAAATTCCCTTACTGCTTCTTTACTTTTTTTTGAATGCCGAAATGTCTGCTTTGTCACTGGAATGTTTGTCAACTTCACGTGCACCATAGGCTCTTTTAGGTGACGGCTACTGTCCACTCTGAGAGTTGACTTAGGGGCATCTGCCGGAAAGTATATGCCGAGAGCCTTACCTTAAAGGTTGCGTCCGGAACCCCTTTCGAGTCATGCTCGCCGGGACCCCCAGCCAGCTGGTCATGGTGAGAGCCTCGCCGAGAGCCCTGCTGAGGACTCAGACGAGACCCCCCCTCCCCCCGCCGGGAGATTCGTGCCGAGAGAAGCCTTCCGGGTGGGTTGTGTTGAGAGCCGTGCCGAGAGGGGTCTCGGTCATTCCCTCCCTGTTCAAGGCCTAAAAAATGTTCGATTCTAAACCTGTCAGCAAGGGACTTTGTGACTCCGTCATGACTCCAAGGACCAATCCTTTCTCCCCAGGTGTGCCTACAGCCATGCCCAGCTAATGAGAGCCTGGGCAGCGAGTCTACCCGGGGCCGAGCAGCACTCGGGGTCCCTTACCCCCACAGGCGAGCCTTCGGACCTGCCAGCTAGTAGGAGCCAGACAGCGGGTCTACCTGGGGCCGAGCCAGGCTCGGGGTAGTGCAAAGATCCCCAAGAGCCAATCCTTTCCCCCCAGGTGTGCCTACAACCCTGCCCAGCTAATGAGAGCTTTGACAGCGAGTCTACACGGGGCCGAGCAGCACTCGGGGTCCCTTACCCCCACAGGCAAGCCTTCGGACCTGCCAGCTAGTAGGAGCCAGACAGAGGGTCTACCTGGGGCCGAGCCAGGTTCGGGGTATTGCAAAGATCTCCAAGAGCCAATCCTTTCCCCCTAGGTGTGCCTACAGCCCTGCCCAGCTAATGAGAGTCTGGGCAGCGAGTCTACCTGGGGCCAAGCAGCACTCGGGGTCCCTTACCCCCACAGGTGAGCCTTCGGACCTGCCAGCTAGTAGGAGCCAGACAGCGGGTCTACCTGGGGCCGAGCCAGGCTCGGGGAAGTGCAAAGATCTCCAAGAGCCAATCCATTCCCCCCATGTGTGCCTACAGTCCTGCCCAGCTAATGAGAGCCTAGGCAACGAGTCTACCCGAGGCCGAGCAGCACTCAGGGTCCCTTACCCCCACAAGCGAGCCTTCAGACCTGCCAGCTAGTAGGAGCCAGGCAGCGAGTCTACCTGGGGCCGAGCTAGGCTCGGGGTAGTGCAAAGATCTCCAAGAGCCAATCCTTTACCCCCAGGTGTGCCTTCAGCCCTATCCAGCTAATGAGAGCCTGGTCATCAATTCTACCCGGGGCCGAGCAGCACTCGGGGTCCCTTACCCCAACAGGTTCGGACCTGCCAGCTAGTAGGAGCCAGACAGCGGGTCTACCTGGGGCCGAGGCAGGCTCGGGGTAGTGCAAAGATCTCCAAGTGCCAATCCTTTCCCCCCAGGTGTGCCTTCAGCCCTGCCCAGCTATTGAGAGCCTTGGCAGCGAGTCTACCCGGGGCCGAGCAGCACTCGGGGTCCCTTACCCCCACAGACGAGCCTTCATACCTACCAGCTAGTAGGAGCCAGGCAGCGGGTCTACCTGGGGCCGAGCCAGGCTCGGGGTAGTGCAAAGATCTCCAAGAGCCAATCCTTTCCCCGCAGGTGTGCCTTCAACCCTGCCCAGCTAATGAGAGCCTTGACAACGAGTCTACCCAGGGCCGAGCAGCACTCGGGGTCCCTTACCCCCGCAGGCGAGCCTTCGGACCTGCCAGCTAGTAGGATCCAGACAGCGGGTCTACCTGGGGCCGAGCCAGGCTCGAGGTAGTGCAAAAATCTCCAAGTGCCAATCCTTTCCCCCCAGGTGTGCCTACAGCCCTGCCCAGCTAATGAGAGCCTGGACAGCGAGTCTACCCGGGGCCGAGCAGCACTCGGGGTCCCTTACCCCCATAGGCGAGCCTTCAGACCTCCCAGCTAGTAGGAGCCAGACAGCGGGTCTACCTGGGACCGAGCTAGGCTTGGGGTAGTGCAAAGATCTCCAAGAGCCAATCCTTTCCCACCAGGTGTGCCTTCAGCCCTGCCCAGCTAATGAGATCCTGGGCAGCGAGTCTACCCGGGGCAGAGCAGCACTCGGGGTCCCTTACCCCCATAGGCGAGCCTTCAGACCTGCCAGCTAGTAGGAGCCAGGCAGCGGGTCTACCTGGGGCCGAGCCAGGCTCGGGGTTGTGAAAAGATCTCCAAGAGCCAATCCTTTCCCCCCAGGTGTGCCTACAGCCCTGCCCAGCTAATGAGAGCCTGGGCAGCGAGTCTACTCGGGGCCGAGCAGCACTCGTGGTCCCTTACCCCCACAGGCGAGCCTTCAGACCTGCCAGCTAGTAGGAGCCATGAAGCGGGTCTACCTGGGGCCGAGCCAAGCTCGGGGTAGTGCAAAGATCTCCAAGAGCCAATCCTTTCCCCCCCAGGTGTGCCTACAGCCCTGCCCAGCTAATGAGAGCCTGGGCAACGAGTCTACCCAGGGCCGAGCAGCACTCGGGGTCCCTTACCCCCACAGGCGAGCCTTTGTACCTGCCACCTAGTAGGAGCTAGGCAGCGGGTCTACCTGGGGCCGAGCCAGGCTCGGGGTAGTGCAAAGATCTTCAAGAACCAATAAGAAACCAATCATGAGAAGAAACTCAAAGATGTTATTACAAATAAGGTTTATAATATTCTTCCCACTAAAGGTAGAAGCGCTTCAAGTCATCTCCGCTCTATGCATGACTCAAGGATACCCCCTCCACATTCTGGAGGTGGTATCCCCCCGACTCCCGGACCTTTTCTATGATATAGGGCCCCTCCCAGCTCGGGTTGAGCTTGCCCACCGCGACTGACCTTCCCGCGGCGTCGACCTTCTTCAGGACCAAGTCCCCTTCCTTGAACTGCTTTATCCTCACATGTTTATCAAAATACTTTGCCTCCTTCGTTTGATCTCCTCCTGCCTGACAACGGCCACGTCACGGAGTTCTTCCACCATGTCTAACGAGAGTCGTAGCTCCCCCTCATTTTCTAGCCTCCAAGCCTCGTCTCTATCACCTGCAGCCGCAACTCGTGGGGATTGAACCTCAAACTCCACAGGCAGGACGGCCTCGCACCCACGGGAAAGTTTGAAGGGGGTCTCGCCGGTGGCGGTGTTTGGGGTTGTTCGCAAGGCCCACAACACTGAGGGGAGCTATTCCACGCAACTCCCCTCAAGTTCTCCACCTTCTTTTTGAGCAGGTTCACGATAATTTTGTTCGCCGCCTCCACCTGACCGTTGCTACTGGGGTGGTGGACAGAGTCAAACCTGAGGTCGATGCACAGCTGAGTGCAGAAACTTATGAACTCCTCGCTTGCAAACTGTGGACCATTGTCCGTGAAAATGGCCTGAGGCAGCCCGTGCCTGTAGAGGATCTCCCCCCAAACGAAATTCCTGATGATTTGGGAGGTTACTTTGGCCAACACCTTAACCTCCAGCCATTTAGAAAAGTAGTCAATCATAACCAAAAGAAACCTTCTTTGCCCACTCGCTGGGGGGAAAGGCCCGACTAGATCCATCCCCCAAATGGCAAAAGGCCACGACGCTGTAATGCTTCGAAGCCGTTGAGCGGGCAAGAGCTAGAGGGGGGCGCAGAGCTGGCATTTCTGGTACCTCTTCGCAAATTCCACGACATCCTTCCTCAGGGTGGGCCAGAAGTATCCCTGCCTGACCACCCTTGCTTCCAACATCCTTCCTCCGGAATGTCTACCACATTACCCAGAGTGTATCTCCTCCAGAATCCGCTGGGTCTCATCTTCCATCACACATCGCGCCAGAAGTCCCGAGAGCATCTTCCGATGTAAGCCTCCTTCGTGCATGAGGTAGTGGGCTGCCTTATGCCGAAAACTCTTTGCCTCCTTGATTCCCTCAGGGAGGTTGCCCGCGACGAAGAAGGTCACGAAGGGGTCCATCCATGAGGGTCGCTGATCTACTTCCATTAGCTCCCCTTCCTCGATCATTGGGTGAAAATGATCAGTCAAGGCCCCCCCTCGGGGTCCAAAATTAGCCAATCGGTCGGCTGCCTCATTCTCTTCCCTAGGTAGGTGCTGCATTGAGAAGGTTCGGAACCCCCCTATGATCCCCCTCGCCTTGGCTAAGTACTTCTGGAGGGTTGGTTCCCGAGCTTCATACTCTCCCCTGATCTGGGACGCCACCACTAGTGAGTCTGTAAACACTTCAACGCTGTGAACTCCAAGCTCCTTGGCCAACCGCAACCCAGCTATGATGACTTCATACTCTGCCTGGTTGTTGGTGACCGGAAAGTGTAGCGCCACTGCCTGCTCTATGGTGACCCCCTGGGGGATCACCAGCACCACTCCTCCCCCAGGGAATGCTTCCCTGTGGCCCCATCGACATACATCTTCCACACCTCCTTCGGCGGGGCATCTCCCTCTCCCAGCTCTGTGACTAAGTCAGCCAAGAAGTCGGCCATCGCTTGTGCCTTGATGGAGAGCCTAGACACAAAGGAGACGTCGAATTCACTGAGCTCAATGGACCACTTTGCCAGCCGCACCGAGAGTTCTACCCCCTCAAAGATCTTGCGTAATGGGTGGTCGGTCACTACCTTGATTGAATGAGCCTGAAAGTACGGCCTGAACTTTCGAGCCAAGACAACCAGCGAGAAAACTAACTTTTCTAATATGGGGTAGCGCAGTTCGGCCTTCTTTAGGACTCTACTGACATAATAGATGGGCAGCTGCCTTTTTCCTTCCTCCCTTACCAACACAGAGCTTACTGCCTCAGCCCCTACCCCAAGGCACAAGGCTAAGTCCTCTCCCTCCTTCGGACTCTGCAGGAGTGGAGCTCAAGTCAGCTGAGTCTTCAATGCCTGAAAAGCCTCCTAACATTCCTTCGTACAATCGAACTGTTTACTCCCCCGAAGTGCTTTGAAGAAAGACGAGCACCTCTCTCCGGCCCGAGAAAGGAAACGACTCAACCCAACCAGCTTACCTGTCAAGCGCTGAACATCCTTGGCGCTGCGAGGTGATTCCAACTCCATGATGGCTCTTACCTTATCTGGGTTAGGCTCAACCCCTGCCGGGGTTAGAAGGTGCCCGAGGAACTTCCCCTGGCTTGCCCCGAAGACACATTTTTGGAGATTCAATCTCATCTTGAACTTTCACAGGGTTGCAAACGTCTCCTCCAGGTCTATCAAGTGCGAACACACGTCCCTGCTCTTAACCATGTGGTCATCGACGTAGACCTCCAAGTTCCTCCCCCTTTGATCTTTGAACACCCGGTCCATCATCCGTTGGTATGTAGCTCCCGCGTTCCTTAGCCCAAAGGGCATCATTTTATAGCTGAAGCACCCTTCACTCGTGATGAAGGAGACATCCTTGACGTCGGGGGGATGCATGCGGATCTAGTGATAACCTGAAAAAGCATCCAAAAAACTCATGATAGAAAAACCGACGGCTGAATCAACCAGCGCGTCGATTCGAGGCAGGGGATAGCAATCCTTAGGGCATGATTTATTTAATAAAGAAAAGTCTACACACATTCTCCACCTCCCATCACCCTTCTTTACCATTACCACATTGGAGACCCAGCGTGGGTATTGGATCTCCGAAATAAAGCCTGCGTCGAGAAGCTTCTTCACCTCTTCGCGGATGGGATCCTCCAGCTTTGTGGCGATAGCCCTCATCTTCTGGCGGATGAGACGTGTCTTGGGGTCCAGGTTCAAGCGGTGACAAGCCACATCAGCGTCAATGCCCGGCATGTCCGCCGCGCTCCAGGCAAAGATGTCAACGTTCTTTTGGATGCACTCCCACATCCTCGCCTGGTCTTCTTGGCTCACCCTGATCCCCACACCTCCATGGATCACCCTGATCCCTCCTCGGGTCCCCACATCCACCCAGTCTTCGCATCTATCTTCTCCTCCTCCTTCTGGTAGAACCTCCTCAATCCTCACGGGGGGTTGCTGCTGAGCTTGCCCCCTTGCTGCCCTCATCTCTAGAAATTCTGGGCAGGTGGTTGTCGTGTGACCCACCTCTTGGTGAAAGTCACAAAAGGGCAACGCCACCCTATCTTCACTCCTCCTCACTCCTCCTCGAGCCCCTCTCCTTCCTCCTCTTCCTCTTACTATCTCCATTGCTTCCTGCTGCGGCCGGAGGGGGACCCTCTGCCCCTGCCTCCAAGCCGACTGGTTGATCCTCCTTTGTTCCCTGTAGTCGTCCCTGCCTGGGAATCCACCACCTTGTACTCGAGGGTGACCCTCTTGTGGCCTCCATCCCAACCTGTTGTTCGGCTCCCGCGGCCCCCAACCTTGCTGCCGCCCCTGATCTCGGGGTTCCTCTCTCCTTCTCTCTTCCCTTCGCTCTCACTGCCTCCCCGCTCTAGCTTCATTTCTATCTTCTTCCGCCAACTTGGCTAACCTCCTTGCAAACGCCGGATTGGCTGACTCAATCTCAATCTCTTTTGCCGCCCTCTCCATCAGCTCCTCGAAGGAGAGGGGGGAACCCTCTTTAGCTCCATACTAAAGAAACTGGGCCACAACCCCAGAGTGAAGGCCAGCATCACCGTATACCCCGACATCTCCTGCACCTGCAGAATCTCCTCCTGGAACCTGTTCATGTAGTGTCCCAGCGTCTCTTTCGACCTCTGCTTGATGGCGAACAGGCACTCCGCTGACTTCTTCCTCTTCTTGGACGTGGAGAACCTCAGCAAGAATCCGCGCCTCAGATCTTCGAAGAAGTAAATCAAGCTCGCGGGTAACTGGTGGAACCAGTCCCTTGCCTTTTCCTTCAACGTGATGGCAAAGTGCCTGCACTTGAATGCATCCGACATTTGTCTGATGGAAACAACATCTTCGAACCACTGCACGTGCTGTGTAGGGTCGTCCCTCCCGGTGTAATTTGACATGTTCGGCTCCCTAAACCCTTTTGGGACCAGAGCTGAAATGATAAGCTCACTAAAGGGGCTCCCGCTCACCACCTGCAGAGAAGGCTCCTCCCGCGACCTCGGCTCGCTGGCCCTGTCTGCATTGGCCTGTCCCGGGAACAGCTCCCGCCTGGGGACATCCCTTTCCGCCGCCTCAGCCGGAATCTCCTTCCCAGGACGTTGTCCGGGAGCGTTCTCGCCTAACGACGGAGCAACCACCACTGGAACCTGCAGAGTCTCCCAGTCGCCTCTCGCCGAGAAGGCCAAGTGGATTGTCTGCAAAATCTCCTGCCTGAAGTCCTCTAGCATTCCCAACGTCACCCCACTCTCCCGGGAGGGAGACCCTCCCGAGCCAGCTCCTCCTCCACCCCCAGCCATGTGACTTGACTTGAAATTTTCTAGCACCGGCTACTGTTCACGCTCACCACATCAGAACTGTTGAAGCCAGAAATTGACCTCAACTAGAGTTCAAAAATAAGGGTGTAGCCAACACATACTTCTCTCAAACCCCGACCCTCGATTGGTTGCAAAGGACCTAGAACTGACCAAAGCCTCAGCAGGGAGGTCTCACCTCTTTCCCGGAAGATCTCTGAGAGCTTCCCCTCCAAAGCCAAAAGCTGGGCTCGAAACTCCTCAGAAAGCACTAGAGAGTTTAGAGGAAAATGAAAGCCTGCCTTCTGAAGAGCCCCTGCGGGTCTATTTATAGTCTTGGCTGACCTGAAATTACTAAAATACCATTGGCTTGTCTGCCAATAGCCAAATCCCGCTGTTATGAAATTCTAAACGCAGACCCCGAGGGCATATAAGTCATTTACCTGCGGGCAACTAGGTAGTTTTACGCTAGGCCCTGACCCCCACCCGGCGAGAACCCTATGCCGAGAACCATCCCGCCTTTCACTCGGCGGGAGCTACAGAAAAAGGGATGAAGGGTCCCCTGTACCGAGTCTGCTTCCACCCTCCATGGGGCGCGAGCCTTCTCACCACCTATGGGCAGAAGTGGGTCTCGGCGGAGCTCTTCCGCACTGAAGCCCAAAGCTAGCCTGAAGCTAGTCCCATCCGGACCCGTGAGGGGGACCTTGGTTCTACCCAATGAATATGGGGTTGTACAATAACCGTCCGTTTTACTTGTGACACAGATCACTGTTCACCTGGAGATTATTAGTCCCACATCGCAAAATTATTCTATAGTTTATGAGCTAATAAAAAGGAAATAACTAAAAGATGCTTGCATGGGGAAAAAAATCTTAGCTTTGTTGCTACCTGAAACGTGCTATCCTGCCAAAGCTGGACCAGGATCGTCTCCATTTGGGGCGAACTGGAGGGGTCCAGTTCGCGGCCCTGATCTCGTCTCTAAAATCGGACGGCGGAGAAGAAGTTAACTCCACTCACGGGGCCCGCTCGTCAGGTTAGCTGCGAGTGGAGTTCCGTCGTCCGATTTCCCAAGCGAAATCAGGGCCGCGAACTGGATCCCCTCCAGTTCGCCCCAACTGGAGAGGATTCGCGTCCACCAAAGCTCATTAAGCCCATATCTTTTTTGCAAAAGACCATTAAGCCCAAAGCATATGATATTTACAGAAAAAATAGATACGCACTGACAGGTTCCTAGGATTTTTTTTTAAAAAAGTGAAGGGTAAATTTGGAATTCCGAAAATGTGCAAATGATACACAACGTCCAGTCTCCACTGTTTAGACACACTGAGGCTCTGTTTGGCTCCACGTTTTAACTGCATTGGACCGCCGATTTTTGCACTGTTCCGCCAAACAGAAATCTAGGTGCGTAATGTTTCCACCGCCCCCGGGGCCAAATCGCAAAATAACCGCGATCTGGAGTCGCGATATCTTCTCACGACTCCAGATCGCGGAAATTTCGCGATTCCGCTCTGCCGACGCAGTGGAGAATCGCGGGTTAGGGCTTCTCCGACAAAGCCGATCGCCTCCATCACCTCCATCGCCGGCGAGCGCTGCTGCTGCACCTCTTCACTCCGGCGAGGGCTGCACCTCCTCTTCACTCCGGCGAGGGCTGCGCCGTTTCTCGCCTTCTCTTCCTCCTCGCGATCACCGTGATTTTTGCCCAGGTGATCGAGACAAGGGCCGCCCCCACCTTCACTCCATTCTTCCTCCTCCATTTTCGGAGTACAAAGATCCCAAGGTATTAATTTCTCCTCCATTCTTCTTCCTCCATCTTCACTCCGCTAAAATTTTCATCCTACACATGTTTCCAAAAAAAATTTCTGCAAATTTTTTCCAAATTCTTTTTTGCACTGTTAAAAATGCTTTTATTTTTTTGTGTGTTTGAATAATGTTTGTGTATGTGTGTGTGACTTGTGTTTGTGTGTGTATGATTGTGCTTGTGTGTATGTGTATGTTTGTGTTTGTGTTTAGGTTATTTGGGAATGTGTGTGTGTGTGTGTGTGTGTGTTTGAGAATGTGTGTGTGTGTGTGTGTTTGTATGATTGTGTTTGTGTGTGTGTGTGTGTGTGTGTGTTTATGCCTGTGTGTGTGTTTGAATTGTGTATGTGTATGTGTGTTTGATTTGTGTTTGTGTGTGTATGTGTGTGTATGTGTGTGTTTGCGTGTTTGTGTGTGTGTGTTTGTGTTTGTGTTTTGGATGTTGTTGTATGCATTTAAGACTTGAATGATGTTCACCTTCTTATGTTACTTGTAATGATATATGTTGCATTTATATAATGGTTGTGATTTCACATGTATAGGCCGCGAAAATGTCAATTGGGAGTGGTGATGATGACGCTAACATTGATGATGATGAAGAACTGATATTAAACTACTGTGTAACGCGTCAACAAGAATGTGCTCATTATGTTAAACTCGTAATATCGAGCGTATGTATTATCAGTGATTATGTCTCTTTGTTCTGTGATAAAACACCTTGCATGACATCATCTCAAACCGGGCATAAATGACTCCGTGAATTATTTGCTGGGCATCATGGAAGGTTTCACAATATGTTCCGAATGACAAATGTTATTTTCTTTGATTTACTAGCATTGTTGGAACAACAACACGGTTTAAAAGGAACACAGAGAACCGAGGCTAGTGAAGTTTTGGCAATAACCATTTACATTTTAGGACACAATGAAACATTCAGAAAAACAGGTGAAAGATTCCAGCATTCTACGGAGACTGTAGGCACTAAAACAGAACCTGTGCTCGTCTTCAGGTGCACATCACCGATGCCGATAGCTTTGCAAACTGTCTCATTGCTCATCCTCAATACCCTGCAATCATGTGAGGTGTAGGTAGCAAACTGCACTCTATCGCTCGAAATGTGTGTCGAAGCCCCAGAGTCCACCCACCACAAACCATCTATACGAGCGAGATTATCCGCTACCTCGTCACTCGTAAAGAGTGATATATCATCATCATATGTTGTCACTATTGATTTTGTGGCTCATCCTGCTTCCCTGATTCCTTCATCTGTAATTTCTTCCAGACATTGCACTTCCTCTTAATGTGTCCCCTCTTGCCACAATGAAAGAACTCAATATCTTTCTGCAACCTGGACTTGCTCCTGTTAGATCCCTTGCCATCTCTGCCCTTATCTCTCTCCCCAGACTCGGTGTACAAAGCACCTGAGTGGGTAGAGGAGATACTCTCATATGAATCACCTTGAGATTTTCTTCTCACCTTCTCATTCAGAATCCCACTCTTTGCAACCTCCATAGTCAGAACACCTCCAGGAGACGAGTTAATCAGTGATACTCGAACCATCTCCCAAGAGGCAGGGAGAGACTTTAATAACCACAGAACATTGACCTCATCATCAAAGGTCACCTTCATAGCAAATAACTGATCTAACACTCCTTGAAACTCATTTACATGATCAAGTATAGGTGTGTCCTCTTGATATTTGCACTCATGAATCTTCGTCAGCAACAGAAGTTTATTCAAACCCGTGCTCTTCGAATATAGAGACTCCAATGTCTTCCATTGCTCCTTGGCATCAACAATACTCGACACATGATTGTACACATTGTGTTCCACAAATCGCCTGATAAAGCCACACACCTTGCGGTGTTCAATCGCCCATTTTTCACGTTCCATATCTTTGGGCATCTCTTCAAAGATAGCCGAGTGTCAACCCTTGACATAGAACAAGTCCTGCATCATCATGTGCCACTTATGATAGTTGGCCTCATTCAACATCATATTCATCTCAGAACTCGAATCCATCTGCACTCAGTTCGCTGTCAACTTTGACCAATGATCTTGAAGCCGACTATTTCAAAGAATGTGACTAGAGAGGATAGGGAGCAGACCAATGGTCGTCACCTACCACACTTTCACAAACTCGAAATATCCAATCGTCTCGATTGAACCTCCCTCTGATACCACTGTTAGGAATGACGTCTAGCAACTCTTCCAAAACCCCAGAGTGTTAGGAAGAGTGCTACCAGTTCCTTTATATTATTTTAGCAGGACTGGTCAAACTGTTTGGATGGCTCCCTCACATTTAAACCGTGCCTGAAACTCTCATGTACTCATGGCCGGAGCCAACCCTACTCCATTGCATTGAACCGTACCATAGAGTTTCTCTGCACTCATGCCAGGAGCCAACCTGGGTGCGTCCGAGAGGCACCCCATCCAATACCTGGATGACGGGCCACACCCAACAGAATTAGCTTTCATTCAAATAAATAGCTTAATCAAAATGAAAATAGAGACCGCTCATTTTCAATTGGAATTTGGAGCCATTCAGCTCCAATGAAACAAATATCAAATCTGAGAGGAATTTAAATCCGGCCTTTAAGTGTTTGATTAGTAGGGCCGATAGTATTTGGATTGAGCCCATGGGCTTTTTAACTTTTAATGGATCTACAATTGGATCCGAGCATTTTCAACATAGTTCGCCCTCCCAATGTAAAGCAGGTGAAAATAGGCTGGGCTATTTGGCAATCGCTCTGAGCTAGGTGGGCTCTTTAAAGAGGTTACGCCAAAACACAATTCTTAAGGATCCGTTTGGAACGGTGATGATCATGAACATACGGGTTAAATTGTCCTTCGTTAACGGCCACCTAAAGAATTTCATTCGCTTTTATGCTCAAAGGGATGATATTTGTTAGGTGACCCTTAACAAGTGACGGTTTAACCCATCCGTTTACGGTCACCGCCACTGTACCAAACAGAGTCTAAAGTTTCGTTTGGGAGAACTTATTTTCACCGGTCAAACGGTTACGATCGCATTAACCAAATCGAAATAAGTTCTTCCAAATGGACTCTAAATCTAGAATGACATTTAGCAAACAATTACTATTGGTAAAGTATCATTTGCAGCTGAAAGAGAGTTGATTTTATTCAATTTAAATAATAACACAAAAAACATCAGTGTTTTTTTTCTTAATTTAAAAACATATCGAGATCAAAGCCTTCAAATGGCCTAAAATTTGTACGGTATTCTTCAATGAGAAAAATAGCATAAGCAATTAAGCATCATGTTATCATCAAAGAAAAAAAAATGTCAAATAATTAGTATTAATAGAAACATACATTTCAATAAGGAGCCATTAGCTCCATAAACATGAGAAAAAAAATATTTTTGATGATAAATGATAAGTCATTATTTATAGTTATTTATATATAGATTTTATTTAATAAATAATAATATTTTATTTAGTTTATTTAATATTGTTATTAAAATGCTTTGTTTTCTTATTTTAGGTCAATATGAGCTGTTAATAGCAATTTGGAGCTGACAGAATTGATCCGGAGAAATCTGAAGAAAAGCAGAATTTTTCCCTATTACACGCCCCTGTCACGAGCGTGACCGGGGGGGGGGGGGGGGTGACCATAGTCACGGACCGTGACCTCCAGGTGCTGTTCCGCCGCCATTCCACGTCAATTAAAGTTACACACCCCAATGTCGTCAAAAAGCACATTGGTGTAGAAGAGTATGCAAATAAAATTCAAACAAAATATGTTTCTACTACGAGTATCTGATAGAATTGTTTCCAAATTGTCTACTGATTTTATCAAGCAATTGTCTGCATGAAATTCTACTATGTATCATTTATCGCAGAGCTGTCTTATGCTTATGAGATTGTGTTCCAATCCTTCAACATAAGCCATATCTGAGAAGGATACACTACCATTCGTAATCATACCGCAGCCTTTAGTAATTCCTATGCCAGAACCTACAAAGATGACTTTTGGCCCGTTCATGACTGGAGAATAATTCTGGAGTAGGCTTTTAGTCCCGGTCATATGCCGAGAGCATCCACTGTCCAAATACCAGATAGGAGTTTTGGTGACCTTTGGACATACCTGCAATTACAAATGAGTTTGTCTTATGAACACAAACTCATTTGGGTCCTTGGTATCTAGTTAGCATACTCCCCCTACATGTATTAATATTATGTGTGGTCTTTCTCACATTGTTAATTTGAGGAGTAACATAATTTCTAGGGTTAAACCATCAATCAATGACAAAGTGACCAACTTTGCCGCAACACCAACAGTCAAATCTGTTGTATCTTTGCCTGAATTTCTCCTGCTTGACCTTTTGAGAGTGTTGTCTAGCAGGGGAAGCAGTCTTGGAGGTAGAAGCTTCATGGTGATGGCATTCACATAACTTCTTCTCCTTAAGAGGCTTTTCCACAACAGGTTTTACTTTTGATGCTTTCTTGATGTTATGACCATGATTATAAGGGTCATAGCTCTGAAGAGTAATCTCCTCATAAGGTGCCTTGAATACACTTTCGCCAAAGTTTCGGGGACGGGTCCATCCTTGGTACCGAGACTTGGGCTCTACATATGTAGGCCTAGCGAAGTGATCGTAGGACGAATCAAGATCAAACTCGTTCGTTGGAAAGATGACCTTTTTGAATGAGGTCTGATCTTGAGGAGCTTTCCCTTTCTCCTTGTCCAAAGCCTTCTTGGCCGTCTTATTCTTCCTTTGAGCCTTATTTCTCCACGAGGATTTTCTAGGAGCATCAACATGGCCTAAGCCAGCACCTTTGGCCTGAGCTGAGAATTCAACAACAAAAGAAAGGACAATCTTGGTCTTGAAGAAGCTTTCAACAAGTTTCTTTTCCGAAGCAAGTTGTTCTTCCAATTTTTTGATGATCTTCTCCTTCAGATCTAGGTGCTCGAGAGCCTTATTATACTCTTCAATAACAACATTGGAATTCTCTCTGAGTGAGTCCGTCTTGGCGACTTCCTCTCTCAAATTGCTTTCTTCAGCCTTGAGAGATTTAATATCCTTGTTTTGAGTTTTCACGACTTTTCGACATTTGTTGTAAGGCTTGATTAACTCTTTATATTGGGGCATGAGTTCAGACTCATTATCAGGAAAGCAGTCCTCATGATCATGATCAGAAGCATCTGATTCAGAAAGAGGAGTATGAGAGTTTACCTTCCCAGTGTACTGGGGTTTTTCTTCATCATCTGTTTGTGTCATTAGCTCAAAGTAGGCTTGCTCTTCTTCACTTAACTCAGATGAGTCAGAGTCACTGAGAGTCTTGCCTTTCTTGGCTACTAGACTTCATTCAGTTCTCTTCTTGTTGTAAGAAGATTTCTTCTCCTCTATTTTCCACCCTCCTTCTTGTGAGGGCAATCAGCAATGACATGTCCTGGCTTATTGCAACAATAACAAATAATGTCAGAAGAAATATGTTTGTTCTGTTTAGAATGATACTTGTCTTGGCTACTTGAGCCTTTCTTGTGTCGATCACCATCATGACATGATCTTCTGTACGAGGCATCCTTGTTACTTCCTTGTTTCTTCTTGTTCAAGAATTTCTTGAACTGCCTTGACAGAATAGAAAACTCTCCTTCTGATAGCTCTGAGCCTGAGGTACTTGGCTCTGAAACTTCATCTTCACTATCTTACCGTGCAGGAGCAGATGATATAACAAATATGAGTGCTGTTGTTGTGGAAAGATTGGACACTGTGCCCTGGACTGCTGGTTCAATCACATTGTGCCTCATGGGCAGAAAGTGTACTAAGCTAAGAAATTTTCAAGTGGTTTCAATGGAGCCACAACTAATAAGCACCTATGACCCAAGACAATTTGGGTTCCTAAAGATAAATAAATTTTTATTTTGTAGGCATGTCTAAGCACCAAAGATACACCCATCTGGTACTTGGATAGTGGATGTTCCATACACATGACTGGAACAAAGAGCAATTTGAGGGAGTTTATTCCAGTAAAGGATAGACCAAAGGTAATCTTTGGTGGAGCTGGCAAAGGGATTACCATAAGTTATGATACAACAAGCACAACATGACAAGACTTGAAGCTAAAGGAGCTGTCAATAGAAGACTCAGTTCCAGCAAGACGAAGTATACAAGATGGAGTCAACATTGTTGAGGAAGAACTTGCGCAGGAACAACTAGAAGAAGAGAAACTCAGCAACAGGATGAAGCTGTTCAAAGAGAAGAGGTCACTTTACCAGTTCCTGTCAGACATTTAAGTGATCATCCAAGGGAATTGATCATTGGAGATGCAGTTAATGGTGTGACCACCAGAAGAAGACTACACAACATTGTAATGTAATCAAGTTTTCTGTCTCAAACAGAACCAAAGAAGTTTGAAGAAGCCAATGCCGATCCATTTTGGATAGGGGCTATGCTGGAAGAATTGAAATAGTTCAAGAGATGTAATGTCTGGAAGCTGGTTCCCGGACCAGACGACTGTAACATCATAGGAACCAAGTGGATTTACAGGAATAAACTGGATGAGAATGGTGTTATAGTCAGAAACAAGGCTAGACTGGTTGCAATGGGCTATAGATAAGATGAAGGTATATATTTTGATCAAATCTTTGCACCAGTGGCTAGATTGGAAGATATTAGACTCTTCCTGGCATATGCAGCCTACAAATGATTCAAGGTTTACTAAATGGATGTGAAGTCAGCATTCTTTAATGGTAACCTCAAAGAAAGGGTCTATGTTGAGCAACCCTCAGATTTTGTTGACTCTACTCATCCTAATCATGTTTATCTTTTATTAAGAGCTCTTTATGGATTAAAATAAGCCCCAAGGGCATGTTATGAGACACTGTCTAAATTCCTTCTGGAGAATAAATTCTCAAAAGGGAAAATAGACAAAACACTATTCCTAAGGGAAGTCAAAGACAAGACCATCTTAGCACAAATAAATGTCGATGACATTATATTTGGTTCCACTGATAAGTCACTTTGCACTAAGTTTGCCAAACTTATACAAGGTAAGTTTGAGATGAGTAGCATGAGTGAACTCAAGTTTTTCTTAGGTCTTGTTGGGTATTGCAACCACAATAACCCATATTTGTATGAAGTCACCCTTGAAATAAGATGAATTAAGTTTGTATTTGATGCACTTTTTAATTGAGTGTTTGCAGGATACAATTGCCAAGTGTAGACCAATGTCAGTCTACAATGAGTCACCAAACACAGGACCATACAATGTAATCTCTCGTTGTGTGATCCATGGTGTTGACTCATGTGTAGCATCTCTATTGAGACACACTTCCTTTTCAAGCACTAAGGGCATGAGAGAAAAGTTGGATGCTGATTATAATGAAGAAATCATGTTTTCAGATTTTCAGAAAAATTTTCTAAGTATTTTTTTCGAGTACTATGTTTTGTACTCGAGAAGGACTAAAGCTTGTTCTCGAGTGAGACTTGTCATGTTTTCGAGTTGCAGAAGCAGTTCTCGAGAAAGCTTAATGTTGTTCTCGAGCAGGCCTTATGTACTTGAGTATTTCATGACATTTTTTCTTGAGTTACTTCTTCCCCTGACATAATTTTTCTAAGTCTTTTTCTCGAGTAGACTAAGTTTATTCTCGAGAAGACTATGCTTAATTCTCGAGTTGCAGAAGATTTTTCTCGAGACCTAGACCATTTTTCTCGAGAGCCAGACATCTGTTCTCGAGATACTTCTTTGTTCTCAAGTACCAGAATGATCGTTCTCGAGAACTAAAATTCATTTTTCTCGAGTACTTCTTTCATTCTCAAGATTGCTGATTTCCACCTTCATATTTTTTCTAAGTCCTTTTTCTCGAGATCTTCATTATTGTTCTCAAGAACAAAACTTATTTTTCTTGAGATCTTCATTATTGTTCTCGAGAACAAAACTTATTTTTCTCGAGATCTTCATTATTTCTCTCGAGAACAAAACTTATTTTTCTCGAGAACTGTTGTACTGTTTCTGAAATTTTTCTTAAGTCCAGTCAGACGGACTTTCAAATGTAATTAGCACGTGATTGGCCCACGTAGCTATCATTTATTATGATTATGACTGTTAGGCAAGTCCTATAAAAGGTCTTATCATAATCGACCAACCCTTGAAGAAACCGTAAGAAGAAATTCTAAGCATTCTGAATCGGAAATTCACTTTCTAAATCGAGAGCCGCCGCTGGTCATCGTCATTCTTGCTGATACGCTTTTGATCCAGAGATTCAGAGCAAGTGTTTCAAAGATCAAGATATCCTACAATCGACAGATTCTCTCCTTGATCTTGCTGAGTCCAGAATTTTCAGATCTAGAGATCTAGTTGAGTCTTCTCCAAATTAATTCTGACAGAGCCTCAAAGTTCAAGGAAGAAGAAAGGCTGAAGTTTTCATATCTGAGAAATTACTGTTTGTATCTGAGAAATTACTAAATGGATGTGAAGTCAGCCTTCCTTAATGGTAACCTCAAAGAAAGGGTCTATGTTGAGCAACCCTCAGATTTTGTTGACTCTACTCATCCTAATCATGTTTATCTTTTATTAAGAGCTCTTTATGGATTAAAATAAGCCCTAAGGGCATGTTATGAGACACTGTCTAAATTCCTTCTAGAGAATAAATTCTCAAAAGGGAAAATAGACAAAACACTATTCCTAAGGGAAGTCAAAGACAAGACCATCTTAGCACAAATAAATGTCGATGACATTATATTTGGTTCCACTGATGAGTCACTTTGCACTAAGTTTGCCAAACTTATACAAGGTAAGCTTGAGATGAGTAGCATGAGTGAACTCAAGTTTTTCTTAGGTCTTGTTGGGTATTGCAACCACAATAACCTATATTTGTATGAAGTCACCCTTGAACTAAGATGAATTAAGTTTATATTTGATGCACTTTTTAATTGAGTGTTTGCAGGATACAATTGCCAAGTATAGACCAATGTCAGTCTACAATGAGTCACCAAACACATGACCATACAATGTAATCCCTCATTGTGTGATCCATGGTGTTGACTCATGTGTAGTATCTCTATTGAGACACACTTCCTTTTCAAGCACTAAGGGCATGGGAGAAAAGTTGGATGCTGATTATAATGAAGAAATCATGTTTTCAGATTTTCAGAAAAATTTTCTAAGTATTTTTTTCGAGTACTATGTTTTGTACTCGAGAAGGACTAAAGCTTGTTCTCGAGTGAGACTTGTCATGTTTTCGAGTTGCAGAAGCAGTTCTCGAGAAAGCTTAATGTTGTTCTCGAGCAGGCCTTATGTACTTGAGTATTTCATGACATTTTTTCTTGAGTTACTTCTTCCCCTGACAGAATTTTTCTAAGTCTTTTTCTCGAGAAGACTAAGTTTATTCTCGAGAAGACTGTGCTTAATTCTCGAGTTGCAGAAGATTTTTCTCAAGACCTTGACCATTTTTCTCGAGAGCCAGACATCTGTTCGCGAGATACTTCTTTGTTCTCAAGTACCAGAATGATCGTTCTCGAGAACTAAAATTCATTTTTCTCGAGTACTTCTTTCATTCTCAAGATTGCTGATTTCCACCTTCATATTTTTTCTAAGTCCTTTTTCTCGAGATCTTCATTATTGTTCTCAAGAACAAAACTTATTTTTCTTGAGATCTTCATTATTGTTCTCGAGAACAAAACTTATTTTTCTCGAGATCTTCATTATTTCTCTCGAGAACAAAACTTATTTTTCTCGAGTATAATCATTCTTCTCGAGAACTGTTGTACTGTTTCTGAAATTTTTCTTAAGTCCAGTCAGACGGATTTTCAAATGTAATTAGCACGTGATTGGCCCACGTAGCTATCATTTATTATGATTATGACTGTTAGGCAAGTCCTATAAAAGGTCTTATCATAATTGACCAACCCTTGAAGAAACCGTAAGAAGAAATTCTAAGCATTCTGAATCGGAAATTCACTTTCTAAATCGAGAGCCGCCGCTGGTCATCGTCATTCTTGCTGATACGCTTTTGATCCAGAGATTCAGAGCAAGTGTTTCAAAGATCAAGATATCCTACAATCGACAGATTCTCTCCTTGATCTTGCTGAGTCCAGAATTTTCAGATCTAGAGATCTAGTTGAGTCTTCTCCAAATTAATTCTGATAGAGCCTCAAAGTTCAAGGAATAAGAAAGGCTGAAGTTTTCATATCTGAGAAATTACTGTTTGTATTTCTTTATATTCATTTTATTCTTGTAGAAGATTCTTCTCTGAGTGTAGGAGCTTTGTTCTCCGAGTTATTTGTAGGAAGTTTTCTCTTACGAGTGTAGATCCTATTTTTGGGATCGAGTTGTAGGAATTTTGTTCATAGTGGTAGGATTATTTTCAATCTGAGATTAGTGGAGTAGTCGAGTGTAGTGTGTTGCTAGATCGATGAGGTGGAAAGTGGATGGACCCAAGGTTGGGGAACCACTATAACTCTTGGTGTTGTCTGTGAATACTTGGTTATTTTTCTGTGCATCGCTCGCTAAATTTTTATTCCGTAAAAAGACGCACAACTCACCTATTCACCCCCTCTAGGTGATTTAGGTAGACAACTTAAACATTTTCAATTGGTATCAGAGGGAGGTTGTTCACAAAAAGGTTAACATCTTTAACAGATCTGCCCCAAGTTGTCTTTTGAGTTATACAAGCATGAACAAAGCCAAGGATTTTGCTAAGGTTCCTTTGTGCACAAAGACCAACTTTCTCATGTGGAAAGAAAGGATTAAATTTTTCATGGAAGCAATGGATACAAGTATCTTTATGATTGTTGAAGAAGGTCCTTATATTCCTATGATTGTCTCCACTATTGATCCCACCAAGAAAGTTCCTAAGAAGTTAATGGATCTTGATAAGGATGAGATTGCACTTGTCTCTTTAGACAAGAAAGCCAAAAATATCATCGCAAGTGTAGTCGATGATTTTATGCCACAGAACCTGATTCACTATCAATCCGCCAAGAAAATGTGGTAGTCTCTTATCATCTTGATGGAAGGTACTGAAGAGGTTAGGGATCACAGAAGATCCCTACTGAATCAAAAATATGAAGCATTCCGACAAGGTCCTAAGGATTCAATTGCAGATACATTTGAAAGCTTTTTCAAGATTGTTAACGGCCTAAGAGTATATGGCCAAGTATTCACTAATGGAGAGTTAAATGATAAGTTTCTGAGGTACCTGACTAAAGAATGAGACAACAAAGTCTGTGCTATTCGGGAGTTTGGTAAGTTGGCAGAGACTGACCCTCAGAATCTCTTCGAAAATCTTATGTCCTATGAGCTGCAAATGAATTCAAGAAAAGCTGAAAAAGAGAAGAGCCGATGTTCATCCAAGGAGAAGTTTGTTGCACTAAAGGCAGACAGCTCAAGGAAAGCCAAAGCTGGATCACCTGCTCCTGTACGAGAAGATAGTGAAGATGAAGTTTCAGAGCCAAGTACCTCAGGCTCAGAGCTATCAGAAGGAGAGTTTTCTATTCTGTCAAGGCAGTTCAAGAAATTCTTGAACAAGAAGAAACAAGGAAGTAACAAAGATGCCTCGTACAGAAGATCATGTCATGATGGTGATCGACACAAGAAAGGCTCAAGTAGTCAAGACAAGTATCATTCTAAACAGAACAAACATATTTCTTCTGACATTATTTGTTATTGTTGCAATAAGCCAGGACATGTCATTGCTGATTGCCCTCACAAGAAGGAGGGTGGAAAATAGAGGAGAAGAAATCTTCTTACAACAAGAAGAGAACTGAATGAAGTCTAGTAGCCAAGAAAGGCAAGACTCTCAGTGACTCTGACTCATCTGAGTTAAGTGAAGAAGAGCAAGCCTACTTTGAGCTAATGACACAAACAGATGATGAAGAAAAACCCCAGTACACTGGGAAGGTAAACTCTCATACTCCTCTTTCTGAATCAGATGCTTCTGATCATGATCATGAGGACTGCTTTCCTGATGATGAGTCTGAACTCATGCCCCAATATAAAGAGTTAATCAAGCCTTACAACAAATGTCGAAAAGTCGTGAAAACTCAAACCAAGGATATTAAATCTCTCAAGGCTGAAGAAAGCAATCTGAGAGAGGATGTCGCCAAGACGGACTCGCTCAGAGAGAATTTCAATGTTGTTATTGAAGAGTATAATAAGGCTCTCGAGCACCTAGATCTGAAGGAGAAGATCATCAAAGAATTGGAAGAAAAACTTGCTTCGAAAAAGAAACTTGTTGAAAGCTTCTTCAAGACCAAGATTGTCCTTCCTTTTGTTGTTGAATTCTCAGCTCAGGCCAAAGGTGCTGGCTTAGGCCATGTTGATGCTCCTAGAAAATCCTCGTGGAGAAATAAGGCTCAAAGGAAGAATAAGACGACCAAGAAGGCTTTGGACAAGGAGAAAGGGAAAGTTCCTCAAGATCAGACCTCATTCAAAAAATTCATCTTTCCAACGAACGAGTTTGATCTTGATTCGTCCTACGGTCACTTCGCTAGACCTACATATGTAGAGCCCAAGTCTCAGTACCAAGGATGAACCCGTCCCCGAAACTTTGGCGAAAGTGTCTTCAAAGCACCTTATGAGGAGATTACTCTTCAGATCTATGACCCTTATAATCATGATCATAACATCAAGAAAACACCAAAAGTAAAACCTGTTGTGGAAAAGCCTCTTAAGGAGAAGAAGCTATGTGAATGCCATCACCATGAAGCTTCTACCTCCAAGACTGCTTCCCCTGCTAGACAACACTCTCAAAAGGTCAAGCAGGAGAAATTCAGGAAAAGATACAACATATTTGACTGTTGGTGCTGCGGCAAAGTTGGTCACTTTGTCATTGATTGATGGTTTAACCCCAGAAATTATGTTACTCCTCAAATTAACAATGTGAGAAAGACCACACATAATATTAATACATGTAGGGGGAGTATGCTAACTAGATACCAAGGACCCAAATGAGTTTGTGTTCCTAAGACAAACTGATTTGTGATTGCAGGTATGCCCAAAGGCCACCAAAACTCCTATCTGGTATTTGGACAGTGGATGCTCTCGGCATATGACCGGGACTAGAAGCCTACTCCAGAATTATTCTCTAGTCATGAACGGGCCAAAAGTCATCTTTGTAGGTTCTGGCATAGGAATTACTAAAGGCTACGGTATGATTACGAATGGTAGTGTATCCTTCTCAGATGTGGCTTATGTTGAAGGATTGGAACACAATCTCATAAGCATAAGCCAGCTCTGCGATAAATGATACATAGTAGAATTTCATGCAGACAATTGCCCTTGTATATGGCCTCTCTGATGAATTCCTCTTCACAGGAGAACAATCCAATGTGAGCATGTTCTTCATCTGATTCAGTTGAATTTGAATCACTCTCAGATAAAGTCTTCAGTTTCTTTGCCATCTGACACTTTTCCGATTTCTTGTCTTTATAGAACTTCTTTTCTTTAGACTTCCTATTCCCCTTCCTCTTTACTAGACTGTCAGGAATGATATGTCCAGACCTATTACAGTAATAACAAATAATGTCAGTCTTAATTTGTTTGTTCTGGTTTGAATCATACCTGACCACAGAGCTATTTCTGTGTTTGTCTTTGTTTTTGCTGAAGCTTGGTCTAGATGATGTCTTCTTGTTCCATTGCTTCCTTCTTCTCATCATTTTCTTGAATTGCCTGGTGAACAATGTCAATTCACCATCTGACAATTCTTTTGATGAAGAACTACTTCCTGTGCTAACTCTATCTTCATCCCTTTTTGGTGATGATGAAATTTCTCTTCTAGCCTTCTTTGGTGTGTCTGCTTTGAAAGTCACAGATCTAGTCTGAATTGAACTTCTGGCAGATTCATCTTCAGCTTTTCTAGAATTTAACTGAAGCTCATGTAACAACAACTTCCCATACAAATCCCAGGGTAACATGTTCCTCAGATTGCCCATTTTTCTTACAACACAAATCTTTATGTCACATTCTTTGTTTAGGGATCTCAGAAACTTGTCATTAAGCTCATAGTTTGAGAATTGTCTGTCATAATTCTTTAAGTCATTGACTATTCTAAAGAACTTTTCATAACAAAGTTCTGTAAAATCAGTCTTCCGTTGCCTGAATGTCTCATACTGCTAGTTGAGTAGAGACTTTCTGTCATCTCTGACTTCTTTTGTGCCTTCCATATTGACTATTAAAGTGTCCAACATCTCCTTGGATGTTTATGGTGGACTAAATTCTAAAAAGGTTGAATTATCTATTGCACTGACAATTATGTTTTGTGCTCTTTTATCTATGGTGGTAAGAACCACCTCATCATTTGTCATTTCAGCCAGACTCTTAGGGGTTTGCACATTTGTATCTAAGACAGATATTTTCATGAGAAAATATGATCCTTCTTGTACAGTGACAATGATTCTTGCATCTGATGCCTCCATTAATAATCTCCCCTCTACTTCCAAATAGCAAAATTATCCATTATACATATAAGAAGCTTTATAGAATTGAGTTTTCTATGAGATTCTAAAGCCATGAGATCTGATATATATAAACCACCCTTAGGATCTTTTTCTGACTGTTAGGTCTTTCTTTGAATAACCTCCCTCTGATACCACTTGAAAGATAAATATATGGGTAGTTAATCACCTAGAGGGGGTGAATATGCGTTTTTAAAATTCTTTGCCACTTATACTTAATATTTCAACAGATACCTGAAAGAAAATATTCACAAGAACACAACACAAGCAATCTACAGAGTACACAGAATTTTTATAGTGGTTCCCCTATCTAGAGTACATCCACTTTTCCCCCTTCTTCCTCATTAGCAATGTGCTAGATAAGGTTATATCTTCTCCTCTTCAACTAAAATCAATGATCTTACATACTCCGTTTCTGTTAAGAAACCTACAACTCAGACCCACTGGTCCTACCTCAGAGATTCACCCAATCTCCTACCTCAAGTCCCTCAAGAACCCTACCTCATCCTTTATTACACAGGCTTACACCTCAATGATCACACACAAATCACCTACATCAGGTCCCTCAAGAACCCTACCTCAGCCTTTATAAATTAGGCTTACAACTCAGAGAATATATCTCCTACCCACTCAGATCTCAAAGAGATCTTACAGAATTATGATAAAATAAAAAAGAAATTAATCATAGAAAATAGTAACTCTGAGATCAGACTTATCTGAGAATTCAGATTCTTCAATTCAGCAGCACAGGATTGGTTCTTGATAAGCAAACTGACTGAAATGATTCTTCTCTGGATCTGCAATGTTCTTGATGATGATCGACTTTATTTTCTTGAAGAACTTGTAGAACATATCCACCTTAATCCTCTAATCACTGGTTGAAAGGATCATAA
Organism: Platanthera guangdongensis; assembly: GCA_039583875.1. NCBI lineage: Eukaryota > Viridiplantae > Streptophyta > Magnoliopsida > Asparagales > Orchidaceae > Platanthera > Platanthera guangdongensis. The sequence goes on from CM077164.1 coordinate 19,114,057, forward strand.
GACTTTCTTGAAGACTTGCATCTTCCTTCTTCTTGGATTTGTCGACCTCCTCTAACTTAGGGGAAATCAGAATGACAAAATTGATTGATTTGTCTGATTCTTATTTTTCTATATAGACGACCCCTCTATTTATAGCCTTCACTGGTTGTTGTCTTTTGATTGATGACGACATCATTATGTCATACTCTAAGTATTCCTTCAAACAGTTTCTGATGAGATATCAAGTTACTATAGCTGACATAACAATTCTGGCTTGACTTGACACTCCTGTGTTAACTCTGTACAACTTCAGAATCATAAGTGTCGAGATGTCCCAAGTGTCTCGACACAATAATACTTAGTGTAAACTGCAAGGTGTCGAGACATCTCAGCAGTTTCGACACATCTGTACTTGGTAGAATTTTCAGTCTGAACTTGAATGTATCGAGACAGTTGACTTGTCTCGACACAATTGTCTGCTAGGTGTCGGCATCTTCTTTAAGTCTTCACTATGTCGAGATAATTGTATTGTCTCAACACTATTATCTGCACATCTTTAAGTCTTCATTTCAGTTCTTCATTGTGTCGAGGCAGTTGTATTGTCTTGACTCCTATCCTGAACTTTAAGGTGTCGAGAGTCTCTGTTGAAAATTGTGAAGTGGAAGTGGTTGATGGGGCAGGCCGGGCGGCCTGAGCGGACATTGCCGGCGGACTGGGTGGACTGGGCGGACTGCTATTATGCGGCCTTGTGATTGGTCTAGTGGAAGCTGGCCATTCTTCTGAGCGGGTTGTGCGGATTAAGTCCGCGGACTGGGCGGCCTGTTATCTGCAGATAGGGCGTTGGCTGTTGGTTTAGCCAAGGAGCGGCCTGAGCGGATAAAGGCTCGCGGACTGGTGTACTTTGCTCATTGTCCGTGTTGCAAGCTTGTGCTTACCGGTGGATTGGGTGCTATCCGCGGGAGGCTGGCGGACTGTCGTGTCCGCGGTGTCCGCTGTTACGGACTGGCCAAGAGTTTGGCTGAGGCCTTGCCGAGCTCTGGTAGTACAACACTGCTGTTGCTGTGGCGGACTGTGTGTGGAGTCCGGCAGATGGCCGTTGCGTTGGGCAGGCATGCAAGTAGCTTGCGGACTGCTTTGCTTTAGCAGGATTTGGCGGTCTGTGTTGCTTGGTTGTTTGGCGGACGGATTTATGTCCGCCGAACTCGCGTTAGGCCTTTTGGTGATTCTGGACTTGGTCACACTCTGTGACAAGACCAGGGTGTCCGCAGTATCCGCCAAGCCTGCTGTTGACCAAGCGGATTGCCTTTGGTCGTGGGCTTGTGGCGGATGGAGGCGTTGCTGTGGTGGTATGCAGACTGCCTCTTGTTGTGCGGACAGTCACCGAAGGGGGATGCTGTCCTGCGATGTTTAGAGGCTTTGCGGGCTAATGCCTTGTCCGCATATCTTGGTCGAACTGATGAGAGTTCGCCCAAAGGTGCCTTGCTCCTAGCGGGTTTTCCTTAAAGTCCGGCTAAGTCCTTGCGGACTCGGCGTACGGAGTTTTGCTAGTGCGCGGGCTGGGGCGGTGTCTCTATCCACTAGGGCGGTGACCACACTCCTCACCTCGCCTATAAATATGACCCCTCCGGCACATCTACAGTAACTGAGTGAACAGTAAGTGGGGCTTGAGCAAATTGCTGTGGTTTGCGTTTTCTGTCCGCGCGGGTTGAGTAGAGCTAACGGTTTGATGTGTGCAGGTCGCACGGGTAACTTCAAGGAGCCAGGAGTTTGGCTGTGACTTCGGTCAAGTACTTGGAAGTGTGCGGTCTCTGCGGTTTCAGCAGGTCGCTCTGCGGCTTGTCAGTTCTTTGCTTCAACATTTGCAAGTTCCAATAACCTGTCTGCCAGGCGCAGGCGGGTAGGCGGTCTGTTCTTCAGTTCATCAGCAGGAGGCGAATAACGGTGTGTCCGCATAGCCTCGCGGCTTCGGCGGACTCCGTGTATATTCGGCGGATTGCAGCTGCAGCTCGGGCGGGTTCGGCGGTCTGGGCGACTTCGGCGGTCTCGGCGGTTTCCAGTGCTGTCCTCCCGGCTTGGTTTTTGGTGCTTTCTGTTATAGCTTGTATACTAGCGAAGTCATGTCGCGCTACGTATACCTCGCCTTGTAAAGAAGTGGAATGAATAAAAGATCTGCTTGTGCTTCCATTGTTTGTTGGTGTTAACCTTGTTCCTTGGGTTTCCGCTAGATCAAAGTATGAACTGGGTAGTGCCGAGAATATTAATATGGTTTGGGCTATCTTGCTGACCACTTTGAGAAATTTCAACATGGTATCAGAGCGAGGTTCAGTTGCATGAGCGGTGGTCAACCAGTGTTGTTACTCCGTGCTTGAGTGGTGATCAACCCGTGTTGTTGCTCGGAGGTTCTGAAAGGTTGCTAACCAACGATTGTTGTAATGGAAGGGAGTTATGCAAGAGGTCTTGACATTGAACTCTTACCGCCGACTAACTTCAAGAAGTGGAAGTCATGCATGAAGAGTTATCTTCTTGGTGAGGAGCTATGGGAGGTCCTCGGTGGTGACGACAGATAGGAAGTGACTGCTGCGTTTGGTACTGCTGAGCAGGTTAGGCTCTGGAGAAAAACAAATGCTAAGGCGTAGTTTATTCTCAAGAGGGCTGTGTCACCAGAACTATTTGATCACATCATTGGATGTGAGTCGGCTGCTGATATTTGGACAACCATTGATGAGTTGTTCAATAGGAAGAATGTGGCGCGACTTCAGTTTCTGGAGAATGAGTTGGCTAGAACAACTCAAGGAGACCTTTCCATCTCGAAATACTTCTTGAAGATGAAGTGCTTGTGTGCTGAGCTGTCAACACTTGATCCTGATGAGCCTATCTCTGAGGCTAAGATGAAAATGCACATAATCCGCGGCTTGCAGAAGGAGTATGTTGCCTTTGTGACATCTGTTCAAGGCTGGGCTACTCAGCCATCTCTGCTGGAGCTTGAGAACCTGCTTTCATCGCAAGAGAGTTTGGCAAGGCAGATGGTTGGAGTTAATATCAATCAGAAAGGCAGTGAAGCTCTCTTCTCAGGTAAGAAGAACGGATGGGAAGGGAAGAAGAAGAAGCAGGTCGTTGGTGAAAAAGAGCCTTCAACATCTTATCAGCCGGAGAGGAGCAATGCTCCTAAGGACTGGAAGAAGAACTTGAAGTGCTACAGGTGTCATCAGCAAGGGCACTTCAAGCGGGACTGCAAGGTCAAACTGCAGCCTGGGCATGCTGCAAGAAAGTAGGAAGCTTGCTCTAGGAGTGAGGAAGCAGAATGAGGCGAAGCTTTCATGACGGGCACTTGTGTCCGTGCCTTGTCTGCTGAGGACTTCAACGACGAATGAATCGTGGACTACGGTGTGGTCATCACCTCACCGGAGATAAGTCGAAGTTCTCCTCCATGCAAGCATACTCAGGTAATGAAGCTATTATCACTGCTGATAATAATATTTATGCAGTAGATAAAGAGGGGGTTGTGTCTTTGGGTAGTGATCATGGGCCACTCACATTAAGGAGTGTGTATCACGTACCGGGCATGAAGAAGAACCTCTTCTCGGTGACCAATGCGGTAGATGCTGGTTATCATGTTCTGTTTGGGCCAATAGACGTGAAGTTCCTTCGCAACGTATCAGCAGTTAAGGCTGATGTTGCTCATGTAGGAAGGAGGGTTAAGAACTTGTTTGTTCTTGCAACCAATTCTTATGTTGATCGAATGAGAGCCAATGATAGCGCTGCTATCTGGCATGAGAGGCTGTGGCATGTAGGTATGGACAAGCTATAGGCGATGGCTAGTAGAAGTTTGGTGAGAGGTTTGCCTAAGTTGTCCTCCTTTGGTGATGGACATGTTTGCGCGGGGTGTCAATACGGTATGGCACATCGCCTTCCGTTTGATAAATCACAAACAAGAAGCAAGCTACCATTGGAGTGCATTCATGGCGACTTGATGGGACCAACGGTCACTGCCAGCCTTGGTGGAAGCAGATACATGCTTGTTCTGATTGATGACTACTCAAGGTATACTTGGGTTTACTTCTCGAAGGAGAAGTCAGAAACCTTTCGTTTGTTCGTGGAGTTCAAGGAGTTGGTGGAAGGCCATCTTGGCTTGCGGATCAAGAAGTTGAGAACAGACAACAGTGGTGAGTTTATCTCCTTCGAGTTTTCTAACTTCTGCAGGAAGCATGAGATCCAACGAGAGCTCACTTGTGCTCACACTCCACAACAAAATGGAGTAGCGGAGCGGAAGATCCGTCATCTGACGGAGACTTGCAAATGTTTGCTTCATGTAAAAGATATTCCAAGCTCCTTTTGGGCGGAAGGGATGTCTTGTGCTTCTTATGTCATCAACCGAATGCCGCTTAGCCCGATCAACATGAAGACTCCTTTTGAGTTATTGCTGAAGAAGAAGCCGAGTGTGGGACACCTTGAGGTGTTCGGTTCAACTTGCTATGTGCATGTACCAGATGCTTCACGGACTAAGCTGGATGCAAAGGCAAGGAAGCTTGTCTTTGTTGGCTACGATGAGCGGAAGAAGGGATGGAAATGCATGGATCCTGCGACGAAGAAGTTCATTGTGTCAAGAGACGTTGTCTTTGACGAGCTGACGTCGTATGGAGGAGGCTCAGTTGAGCTGTCTGACAGCAAGGTTGATGAAGAACCGATGGTGGCTGCTGAAGGCTTGGAAGAGGAGCTTGCTGTTTCATCAGCAGCTCCTGTTTCTTCTAACTCTGAGGCTAAGCCTTCTGGCTCAGGAAGCAGGGGAGCACTACTCAAAGCTTGCCCCAAGTAGGAGTTGAGCCCGAAGAAGCAACGAAAGCAATAAGCAAGGAGCCGACCCTTCGGAGATCGAAGAGGGTTATTAAGCCGCCGGCTCAGTACTGTGATGGGAATGCATTGAGCTTTGTCTCCTGCTTCTTTGCGGGTCCTTTGGACGAGCAAGAGCCTGCAAACTTCAACGAGGCCATTGGAGTTAAGGAGTGGGAAGATGCCATGAAGGAGGAGATTGCTGCCTTCAAGAAGAATGAAACCTGGGACCTTGTGCCCAAGGTTGATGACATTACTCCAGTAACTTGCAAGTGGGTATATAAGTTGAAGAAGAACGCTGATTAGAGCATTGATAGGTTCAAAGCTCGCCTGCTTGCTCGAGGATTCTCACAGCAGTATGGAGAAGACTATGAGCAGACATTTAGTCCAGTTGCAGAGATGACTTCAGTTAGAGTGGTGATCTCCTTGGCTGCTAGCAAGGGATGGAGAATGTGTCAGCTTGACGTGAAGAATGCTTTTCTTTACGGAGAGATTGACAAGGACATCTTCATGGATCAACCACTTGGATTTGTTTCTGAAGATCATCAGGACTATGTCTGCAAGCTCAGGAAGGATCTCTACGGGTTGAAGCAAGCTCCTAGAGCTTGGTATGGGAAGATAGCAGAGCATTTGCAATTCTACGGGTATCTTGCCTCTAACTCGGATTCTAGCTTGTTCGTCAAGAAGAAGGGGGAGCTTCAAGTCTTGGTCCTACTGTATGTGGATGACATGATCATCACAGGGAATTCAGAGGGGGAAGTAGCAAGGCTCAGGGCTGAGCTTGCTATACGCTTCGAGATGAAAAACCTGGGAGAGCTTCATCACTTTCTCGGTCTTGAAGTGGATTGGAAGAAGAGCGGTATACTCATTTGCCGAAGAGGATATGCAGATCGCATTGTGAAGCGGTTCGGCATGGGCGAAGGGAAGAGTTGCTCTACTCCACTGGAATATGGGCTGAAGTTTTGACAAGATGAGGGAAGGGTTCTTCATGATCCCTTGGTGTTCAGGGCTCTTGTTGGGAGATTGATCTACCTAACGATTACTAGGCCAGACATAGCTTACGCTGTTGGCTGAGTAAGTCGGTTTACGGTTGAACCAAGAAAGTCTCATCTAGTGGCAGCAAAGAACATTCTGAAGTATGTCAAGATAACTTCTGACATGGGACTTCTCTATAGAAGGGACTCAGATTTTGCCTTGCTTGGGTACACAGATGCTGACTATGGCGGTGATTCAGATGATCGAAGGTCGACTTTAGGTTATGTGTTTAGTTGCGTTTCAGCTAGCATCTCGTGGTGTAGCAAGAAACAGGACTCGGTGTCCGTCTCGACTACGGAGGCAGAGTATAAGGCTTCGGCATTGACAGCTCGGGAAGCCATCTGGTTGAGGAGGCTTATAGAGGATGTACATGAAGAAGTGCAAGGGCCAACTTTGAAAGAAATTGTAACTAATCACCTAGGGGGGGGGGGGGGGGTGAATAGGTGACCATAATCTTTTTAAACTTTTAGGCAGAATTAATCACAGAATTCACAGAACTTTAAACAGCAAACACAGAATCAATCACACACACAGAGTACACACAGTTTTTATAGTGGTTCCCCAAGGTCTGGGTACATCCACTTTCCCCCTTCGTCTATCTAGTAGTGTACTAGATTCGGCCAAGCTTCTTCACTACTCCTCAGATCCTCAGATCTTACAGCTCAGAATCCCAAACAGGTTCCTACAACTCAGAGTGATCCCACTCCTACAACTCAGGCACAAAGCACTACCACTCAGTCTTCACCAAGACCTACACTCAGCCTTCACTAAGGCCTACACTCAGCCTTCAACAAGGCCTACACTCAGAGAAATGTATCTCCTACACTCAAGCACACAAGCCCTACCACTCAGCCTTTATAATTATAGGCTTACAACTCAGATCCCTAAGGATCCTACAAGTAATTTAAAATTACAAAGAATATAACCACAACTCTGATTGAGAGAGAAGTGTTGTCTGGTTTCTTGAAGAGTTCTTGAAAGAACTTTGCTGAGATCAACCTCCCTTGCCTTTCTTCAAAGCTTCTTGAATTAGAACACAGTAGGGTTGATTCTCTATGCAGATGATCTTCAATCACTGCTGACTTAAGAATCAGATCTCAATCTGAAACTTTCTTCACAACCTGGTTCAACAGCTGTATTCTTAGAAGGAGCTCTCTCTCTCCAACTTCTTAGATCTTCACTTGAAGGTCTTCTTCTTGTTGTGTTGTACTTCAATGATTCATTGCTGTCTTCTTAATCTGTCTCTGTCTATCTGTCAAGGAGAAGAGTCTTTATATAGACTTTCTCCAAGGAGACCGGCTGATCCGATTCCTAACAACTTTCTGACAGCTCTGACAGTTGCAGTAGACCGGCTGGAATGGCAGCTGTCAAGTCATCCAGTCACTTCTTGAATTCTCTGTAACTGTCTGAAAGTGTCGAGACAGACAGTCTTCATGTGTCGACACAAATAGACTAAGTGTCGACACAAGTAGACTAAGTGTCGACACTAGCCTTCATGGTGTCGACACAACTCCTTGTGTTGTAGAAATTACTTCTTGACACTGCTTCTTCAGAATATGTCGACACTGATCCTGTGTGTCGACACAAGTCCTTCTACTTTGATACTTCATTGATTTCTGCTAAGTGTTGACACAACTCCTTTGTGTCGACACATCTTCTTATGTTGATACTTGCTAAGTGTCGACACATCTCCTTTGTGTCGACACATGTCTTCTGTGTTGAAGCTTTTGCTGAGTGTCGACACATCTCCTTTGTGTCGACACATTCTTCATGTATTGAGACTTTACTCCGGGGTGACAATGAGAGTGTGCTCAAGCTGGTAAACAATCCAGTGTGTCACGCTAGGACCAAGCACATTGAGATCGATCACCACTTCATAAGGGAGAAGGTGTTGGAGGGATCTCTTTTGGTCGGGCATGTTCGGAGTGAAGACAATCTTGCTGACATCTTCACGAAGCCACTGTTGAAGGGACCCTTTGAGCGGTTGCACAGCTTGCTGGGCTTGATCACCACTTCTCACTTCAAGGGGGAGTGTTGAAAATTGTGAAGTGGAAGTGGTTGATGGGGCAGGCCGGGCGGCCTGAGCGGACATTGCCGGCGAACTGGGCGGACTGCTGTTATGCGGCCTGGTGATAGGTATAGTGGAAGCTGGCTGTTCTTCTGAGCGGGTTATGCGGATTAAGTCTGCGGACTAGGCAGCCTGTTATCTGCGGATAGGGCGTTGGCTGTTGGTTTAGCCAAGGAGCGGCCTGAGCGGATAAAGGCTCGCGGACTGGTGTACTTTGCTCAGTGGTCGTGTTGCAAGCTTGTGCTTACCAGCGGATTGAGTGCTATTTGCGGGAGGCTGGCGGACTGTCGTGTCCGCGGTGTTCGCTGTTGCGAACTGGCCAAGAGTTTGGCTGTGGCCTTGCCGAGCTCTGGTAGTACAATACTACTGTTGCTGTAGCGGACTGTGTGTGGAGTCCGGCAGATGGTCGTTGCGTTGGGCAGGCATGCAAGTAGCTTGCGGACTGCTTTGCTTTGGCAGGATTTGGCGGTCTGTGTTGCTTGGTTGTTTGGCGGACGGATTTATGTCCGCCGAACTCGCGTTAGGCCTTTTGGTGATTCTGGACTTGGTCACACTCTGTGACAATACCACGGTGTCCGCACTATCTGCCAAGCCCGCTGTTGACCGGGCGGACTGCCTTTGGTCGTGGGCTTGTGGCGGATGGAGGCATTGCTGTGGTGGTATGCGGACTGCCTCTTGTTGTGCGGACAATCACTGAAGGGGGATGCTGTCCTGCGATGTTTGGAGGCTTTGCGGGCTGATGCCTTGTCCGCATAGCTTGGGCAAACTGATGAGAGTTCGCTAAAGGTGCCTTGCTCTTGGCGGGTTTTCCTTGGAGTCCGGCTAAGTCCTTGCAGACTCGGCGGACGGAGTTTTGCTAGCGCGCGGGCTGGGGCGGTGTCTCTATCTACTAGGACGGTGACCACACTCCTCACCTCGCCTATAAATAGGACCCCTCGGGCACATCTACAGTAACTGAGTGAACAGTAAGTGGGGCTTGGGAAAATTGCTGCAGTCTGCGTTTTTTGTCCGCGCGGGTTGAGTAGAGCTGACGGTTTGCTATGTGCAGGTCGCGCGGGTAGCTTCAAGGAGCCAGGAGTTTGGCTGTGACTTCGGTCAAGTACTTGGAAGTGTGCGGTCTATGCGGTTTCAGCAGGTCGCTCTGCGGCTTGTCAGTTCTCTGCTTCAACATTTGCAAGTTCCAATAACCTGTCCGCCAGGAGCAAGCGGGTAGGCGGTCTGTTCTTCAGTTCATCAGCAGGAGGCGAATAACGGTGTGTCTGCGCGGCCTCGCGGCTTCGGCGGACTCCGTGTCTATTCAGCGGATTGCAGCTGCAGCTCGGGCGGGTTCGGCGGTCTGGGCTACTTGGCGGTCTCGGCGGTTTCCAGTGCTGTCCGCCCGGCTTGGTTTTTGGTGCTTTCTGTTATAGCTTGTATACTAGCGAAATCATGTCTCGCTACGTATACCTCGCCTTGTAAAGAAGTGGAATGAATAAAAGATCTGCTTGTGCTTCCATTGTTTGTTGGTGTTAACCTTGTTCTTTGGGTTTCCGCTAGATCAAAGTGTGAACTGGGTAGTGCCGAGAATATTAATTTGGTTTGGGCTATCTTGCTGACCACTTTGAGAAATTTCAACATGGTATCAGAGCGAGGTTTAGTTGCGTGAGCGGTGGTCAACCAGTGTTGTTACTCTGTTCTTGAGTGGTGATCAACCTGTGTTGTTGCTCGGAGCTTCTGAAAGGTTGCTAACCAACAGTTGTTGCAATGGAAGGGAGTTATGCAAGAGGTCTTGGCATTAAACTCTTAACGCCGACTAACTTCAAGAAGTGGAAGTCGTGCATGAAGAGTTATCTTCTTGGTGAGGATCTATAGGAGGTCGTCGGTGGTGACGACAGACAGGAAGTGACTGCTGCGTTTGGTACTGCTGAGCAGGTTAGGCTCTGGAGAAAAACAAATGCTAAGGCGTAGTTTATTCTCAAGAGGGCCGTGTCACCAGAACTGTTTTATCACATCATTGGATGTGAGTCAGCTGTTGATATTTGGACAACCATTGATGAGTTGTTCAATAGGAAGAATGTGGCGCGACTTCAGTTTCTGGAGAATGAGTTGGCTAGAACAACTCAAGGAGACCTTTCCATCTCGAAATACTTCTTGAAGATGAAGAGCTTGTGTGCTGAGCTGTCGGCACTTGATCCTGATGAGCCTATCTCTGAGACTAAGATGAAAAGGCACATAATCCGCGGCTTGCGGAAGGAGTATGTTGCCTTTGTGACATCTGTTCAAGGCTGGGCTACTCATCCATCTCTGCTGGAGATTGAGATCCTGCTTTCATCGCAGGAGAGTTTGGCAAGGCAGATGGTTGGAGTTAATATCAATCAGGAAGGCAGTGAAGCTCTCTTCTCAGGTAAGAAGAAAGGATGGGAAGGGAAGAAGAAAAAGAAGCATGTCGCTGGTGAAAAAGAGCCTTCAACGTCTTATCAGCCGGAGAGGAGCAATGCTCCTAAGGACTGGAAGAAGAACTTGAAGTGCTATAGGTGTCATCAGCGAGGGCACTTCAGGCGGGACTGCAAGGTCAAGCTGCAGCCTGGGCATGCTGCAGGAAAGGAGGAAGCTTGCTCTAGGAGTGAGGAAGCATCATGAGGCGGAGCTTTCATGACGGGCACTTGTGTCCGTGCCTTTTCTACTGAGGACTTCAACGGCGAATGGATCGTGGACTCTGGTGTGGTCATCATCTCACCGGAGACATGTCGAAGATCTCCTCCATGAAATCATACTCAGGTAATGAAGCTATTATCACTGCTGATAATACTGTTTATGCAGTAGAGAAAGAGGGGGTTGTGTCTTTGGGTAGTGATCATGGGCCACTCACATTAAGGAGTGTGTATCACGTACCGGGCATGAAGAAGAACCTCTTCTCGGTGACCAATGCAGTAGATTTTGGTTATCACGTTCTGTTTGGGCCAACAGACGTGAAGTTCCTTCGCAACGTATCAGCAGTTAAGGCTGATGTTGCTCATGTAGGAAGGAGGGTTAAGAACTTGTTTGTTCTTGCAACCAATTCTTATGTTGATCGAATGCGAGCCAACGATAGTGCTGCTATCTGGGATGAGAGGCTGGGGCATGTAGGTATGGACAAGCTAAAGGCGATGGCTAGTAGAAGTTTGGTGAGAGGTTTGCCTAAGTTGTCCTCCTTTGATGACGGGCATGTTTGTGCGGGGTGTCAATACGGTAAGACACATCGCCTTTCGTTTGATAAATCACAAACAAGGAGCAAGCTACCATTGGAGTGCATTCATGGCGACTTGATGGGACCAACGATCACTGCCAGCCTTGGTGGAAGAAGATACATGCTTGTCCTGATTGATGACTACTCAAGGTATACTTGGGTTTACTTCTTGAAGGAGAAGTCAGAAGCCTTCTGTTTGTTCGTGGAGTTCAAGGAGTTGGTGGAAGGCCGACTTGGCTTGCGGATCAAGAAGTTGATAACATACGACGGTGGTGAGTTTATCTCCTCCGAGTTTTCTAACTTCTGCAGGAAGCAAGTGATACAACAAGAGCTCACTTGTGCTCACACTCCACAACAAAATGGAGTAGCGGAGCGGAAGATCCGTCATCTGACGGAGACTTGCAAATGCTGGCTTCATGCAAAAGACATTCCAAGGTTCTTTTGGGCGGAAGGGATGTCTTGTGCTTCTTATGTCATCAACCGAATGCCACTTAGCCCGATCAACATGAAGACTCCTTTTGAGTTGTTGCTGAAGGAGAAGCCGAGTGTGGGACACCTTAGGGTGTTCGGTTCAACTTGATATGTGCATGTACCAGATGCTTCATGGACTAAGCTAGATGCAAAGACAAGGAAGCTTGTTTTTGTTGGCTACGATGAGCGGAAGAAGGGATGAAAATGCATGGATCCTGTGACAAAGAAGTTCGTTGTGTCAAGAGACGTTGTCTTTGACGAGCTGACGTCGTATGGAGGAGGCTCAGTTGAGCTGTCTGATAGCAAGGTTGATGAAGAACCGATGGTGTCTGCTGAAGGCTTGGAAGAGGAGCTTGTTGTTTCATCAGCAGCTCCTGTTGCTTCTAACTCTGAGGCTGAGCCTTCTGGCTCAGGAAGCAGGGGGAGCACTGCTCAAAGCTTGCCCCAAGTAGGAGTTGAGCCCAAAGAAGCAACGGAAGCAGTAAGCAAGGAGCCGACCCTTCGGAGATCGAAGAGGGTTATTAAGCCGCCGGCTCGGTACTGTGATGAGAATGCAGTGAGCTTTGTCTCCTGCTTCTTTGCGGGTCCGCTGGACGAGCGAGAGCCTGCAAACTTCAACGAGGCCACTGGAGTTAAGGAGTGGTAAGATGCCATGAAGGAGGAGATTGCTACCCTCAAGAAGAATGAAACCTGGGACCTTGTGCCCAAGGTTGATGACATTACTCTAGTAACTTGTAAGTGGGTATATAAGTTGAATAAGAAGGCTGATGAGATCATTGATAGGTTCAAAGCTCGCCTTGTTGCTCGAGAATTCTTACAGCAGTATGGAGAAGACTATAAAGAGACATTTAGTCCAGTTGCAAAGATGACTTCAGTTAGAGTGGTGATCGCCTTGGCTGCTAACAAGGGATGGAGAATGTGGCAGCTTGACATGAAAAATGCTTTTCTTTACGGAGAGATTGACAAGGACATCTTCATGGATCAGCCACTTGGATTTGTTTCTGAAGATCATCCAGACTATGTCTGCAAGCTCAGGAAGGCTCTCTACGGGTTGAAGCAAGCTCCTAGAGCTTGGTATGAGAAGATAACAGAGTATTTGCAATTCTGCGGGTATCTTGCCTCTAACTCGGATTCTAGCTTGTTTGTCAAGAAGAAGGGGGAGCTTCGAGTCTTGGTCCTACTGTATGTGGATGACATGATCATCACAGCGAATTCGGAGGGGGAAGTAGCAAGGCTCAGGGCTGAGCTTTCTATACGCTTCGAGATGAGAGACCTGTGAGAGCTTCATCACTTTCTCGGTCTTGAAGTGGAGAGGAATAAGAGCGGTATACTCATTTGCCGAAGAGGATATGCAGATCGCATTGTGAAGCGGTTCGGCATGGGCGAAGGGAAGAGTTGCTCTACTCCACTGGAATATGGGCTGAAGCTTCGACGAGATGAGGGAAGTGTTCTTCATGATCCCTTGGTGTTCAGGGCTCTTTTTGGGAGCTTGATCTACCTGACGATTACTAGGCCAGACATAGCTTACGCTATTGGCCGAGTAAGTCGGTTTATGGCTGAACCAAGAAAGTCTCATCTAGTGGCAGCAAAGAACATTCTGAAGTATGTCAAGAAAACTTCTGACATGGGACTTCTCTAAAGAAGGGACTCGGATTTTGCCTTGCTTGGGTACACAGATGCTGACTATGACAGTGATTCGGATGATCGAAGGTCGACTTCAGGTTATGTGTTCACTTGCGGTTCAGTTAGCATCTCGTGGTGTAGCAAGAAGCAAGACTCGGTGTCCGTCTCGAATACGGAGGTAGAGTGTAAGGCTTCGGCCTTGGCAGCTCGGGAAGCCATCTTGTTGAGGAGGCTTATAAAGGATGTACATGAAGAAGTGTAAGAGCTAACTTTACTCCGGGGTGACAATGAGAGTGCGCTCAAGCTGGTAAACAATCCAGTATGTCACGCTAGGACCAAACACATTGAGATCGATCACCACTTCATAAGGGTGAAGGTGTTGGAGGGATTTCTTTTGGTCGGACATGTTCAGAGTGAAGACAATCTTGTTGACTTCTTCACGAAGCCACTGTCGAAGGGGCCCTTTGAGCGGTTGCACAACTTGCTGGGCTTGATCACCACTTCTCACTTTAAGGGGGAGTGTTGAAAATTGTGAAGTGGAAATGGTTGATGGGGCAGGCCGGGAGGCCTGAGCGGACATTGCCGGCAGACTGGGCGGACTGGGCCGACTGCTGTTTTGCGGCCTGGTGATATGTCTAGTGTAAGCTGGCTGTTCTTCTGAGCGGGTTGTGCGGATTAAGTCCGCAGACTGGGCGGCCTGTTATCTGCGGATATGGTTTTGGCTGTTGGTTTAGCCAAGGAGCGGCCTGAGCGGATAAAGGCTCGCAGACTGGTGTACTTTGCTCAGTGGCCGTGTTGCAAGCTTGTGCTTACCGGTGGATTGGGTGCTATCCGCGGGAGGCTGGCGGACTATCGTGTCTGCGGTGTCCGTTGTTGCGGACTGTCCAAGAGTTTGGCTGAGGCCTTGCCGAGCTCTGGTAGTACATCACTGCTATTGCTGTGGCGGACTGTGTGTGGAGTCCGACAGATGGTCGTTGCGCGGGGCAGACATGCAAGTAGCTTGCGGACTGCTTTGCTTTGGCAGGATTTGGCGGTCTGTGTTGGTTGGTTGTTTGGCGGACGGATTTATGTCCGCCGAACTCGCGTTAGGCCTTTTGGTGATTCTGGACTTGGTCACACTCTGTGACAAGACCAGGGTGTCCGCAGTATCCGCCAAGCCCGTTGTTGACCGAGCAGACTGCCTTTGGTCATGGGCTTATGGCGGATGGAGGCGTTGCTGTGGTGGTATGCGGACTGCCTCTTGTTGTGCGGACAGTCACTCAAGGGGGATGCTGTCCTGCGATGTTTGGAGGCTTTGCGGGCTGATGCCTTGTCCGCATAGCTTGAGAGAACTGATGAGAGTTCGCCTAAAGGTGCCTTGCTCCTGGCGGGTTTTCCTTGGATTCCGGCTAAGTCCTTGCGGACTCGACGGACGGAGTTTTGCTAGCGCGCGGGCTGGGGCGGTGTCTCTATCCACTAGGGCGGTGACCACACTCCTCACCTCGCCTATAAATAGGACGCCTCTGACACATCTACAGTAACTAAGTGAACAGTAAGTGGGGCTTGGGCAAATTGCTGCGGTCTGCATTTTCTGTCTGCACGGGTTGAGTAGAGCTGACAGTTTGCTGTGTGCAGGTCGCGCGGGTAGCTTCAAGGAGTCAGGAGTTTGGCTGTGACTTCGGTCAAGTACTTGGAAGTGTGCGGTCTCCGCGGTTTCAGCAGGTCGCTCTGAGGCTTGTCAGTTCTCTGCTTCAACATTTGCAAGTTCCAATAAGCTGTCCGCTAGGCGCAGGCGGGTAGCCGGTCTGTTCTTCAGTTCATCAGCAGGAGGCGAATAACGGTGTGTCCGCGCGGCCTCGCGGCTTCGGCGGACTCCGTGTCTATTCGGCGGATTGCAGCTACAGCTCGGGCGGGTTCGGCGGTCTGGGCGACTTCGGCGGTCTCGGCGGTTTCCAGTGCTGTCCGCCCGGCTTGGTTTTTGGTGCTTTCTGTTATAGCTTGTATACTAGCGAAATCATGTCTCGCTACGTATACCTCGCCTTGTAAAGAAGTGGAATGAATAAAAGATCTGCTTGTGCTTCCATTATTTGTTGGTGTTAACCTTGTTCCTTGGGTTTCCGCTAGATCAATCTGTGAACTGGGTAGTGCCGAGAATATTAATTTGGTTTGGGCTATCTTGCTGACCACTTTGAGAAATTTCAACAGTCTCGACACTGTTGTATTGAAACTTCAAGGTGTCGAGATAACTGGATTGTCTCGACACTGTTGACTTAATCTATCGACACATCTCCTACAAAGGTGCCAACATAGTTGTGAAGTGCGTCGTTACTTTTGTACGTAGACATTTCTTGATTGACTGTCCTGACTTCACTCAGCACTATTAGTTATATGGAGTTGAGTGAACTGGCTTTACTCAACGCCTATGGACTTAGTTAATTTTCCTTACTGTCTTTTCAGTCAGCTTCTTTGAGTCCATCTGTCATTGTCACTGGGATCACCTGTCCAATCAATATGATATAGACTAACCTGCATGCATGAACTGAAACATACATCAAATACAAACTTGTGCATATCATTGAGTTGAAAGGGCTTCTTCAAATGAAGTACATTGTTTCCAACGTACCCAACACTTTGACTCCTTCAGCTTACCCGAGAAATATGCATTTTCTTGCCCTCGGGTCAATTTTGCTATTTTTCTCAAGTGCATATGCCAGACACTAAATCCTTGTAGCATTAAGTAATCAGCAGCTTTTTCCGTCCATAACTCCTTAGGAGTCTTTGATCCAATCACCAAAGATGACGACCTATTAATGAGATAGACAAATGTATTTAGTGCCTCCGCCCAAAACTCCTTTGAAAGCCTTGCAGTGATCCTCAAGCACCGCGTCTTCTCTAGTAGTTTTTGATTCATCCATTATACAAATCCATTCTATTGTGGATCATCAGGTGTTGTGTAGTGATGCACGATCCATTCAGTTTTGCAAAACTCCTTGAATACATCAGAAGTGTATTCGCCATAATTATCAGACCTGATAACCTTTACATGTCGTCCTGTCTATTTTTTTTACCATAGCTTTTCCGATTTTGAACTTCTTAAATACGTTAGATTTTTTTTAAAAAAAATAAACCCAAAATATCTTGAGAAGTCGTAAATAAAAGAGACAATGTGTCTAGCTCCTCCTCTAGAAGGAATAGGTGCTAGCCCCCAAACATCAGTGTGAATATAGTCTAGGATGCCTTTTGTGTTATGCATCCCGGTACCAAACTTCATTTTTTGTTGCTTCCCCAATGCACACTCTTCACAGAAGTCTAATTTCTCAAATTTTACACCGTCAATCTATTTTATTTTATGAAGTATTTCTTGATTTTGTTCACTCATATGACCAAGACGTAAGTGTCATAATTGTGACAAATCTAGATCGGAATCAGAAAATGTAAATGCAGATATACTTGTGGCAGTGCGTCCTTGCAGTAGATATAGATTGTCAAACTTTCTTTCTTTCATCACAACCATTGAACTACGAAGAATCTTCATAGCACCAACATCGATCACTGTCTTACATCTGATCGTGTACAAAGCTCCAAGAGAGAGAAGATTTTCTTCAAGTCCAGAATATGTCGGACATTCGTCAAAATTCTTTTAACCTCATCATACATTATAATCCGGATAGTTCCAATCCTAATAATTTTGCATACAGTATCATTTCTCATGAATACAAAGCCTCCATCAAGGGAACGATATGTTGCAAAATTACTCTGATTTGGAGTCATATGATAAGAGCAACCGGAATCAAGTACCCAAGAATCTTGAATGTCAACTAGTGTACACACCGAAAAAACGGAGCCATCACTGTCAGATGCCTCTTACACAATACTCGCAGAATCTGGAGATTTCTTCATCTCTTTCTCCTTGAGTACGAGACAATCTTTCTTCCAATGCTCTTTCTTCTTGCACTAGTAGCATTGATCTTCTTTGGGATTTCTCGACTTTGATCTTGACTTTCCTCTATCATTCTTCCAATCTCACTTGTGTGATCGTCCTCCCACGAATAGTCCATCGCTATGCCTATTTGATCTATTTGTTGGCACCTTTCCGCGCAACACCTTAGAGTGTAGATCCACTTTAACGTCTTTGTTAGAATGCGTGTCTCGACTATACACCACACTATTCACAAATTGCCCAAATAATGGACTAAATGAGCACAAGAGAATCATGACTTGATCCTCATCATCAATCTTCACATCGATGATCTTCAAATCGATCACTATTTGGTTTAACTCATCTAGGTGGGTCTTGATGGACGTACCTTCCTTCATCTTGAAAATGTAGAGTCGTTGTTTTAAGTACAACTGATTCGTCAGAGACTTCTCTAAATAGAGTGTCTCAAGCTTCTTTTATAATTTTGCGGCAGTATCTTCATCGGCGACTTCATGAAGAACTTCATCAACAAGAAAAAGTTGAATAGTACTGTGAGCTTTCATTTCCAATTCTTCATTCAAATCCGCCTCCATATCCTTCGACAATTTCTCTGACTCGAACGCGATCTTGTACGCTCCTTATTGCTTCAATAGAGCGATCATCTTGATCCTCCATAGGCTGAAACTATCTCTCTCATCATATTTCTGCACCTTGAAATTTGTCGATGACATCTACGTTCAAAGTTACAACTTAGCTCTAATACTAGTTGTTAGTGTGGAGAATAGAGAAGAGCGAGAGAGATCAAACAAACTAAGAAGTGCACACAAGCACAAGTGAGCAAGAGAGAAAAGAACTCGAGAAATATTTTTGAACTGCATGCATTACAAATGAACTCTTCATTCCCTTTTCTAGTTATCGAAGATCAATATTATATTTAGAAGCTTATGTCATCGCTGATTTCATTGTACTATTTACATCATCGTTGACAACATCATAGCATTTACATCATCGATGACATCATCCTACAATACATCATCGATGACATAATCCTCTAATTTACATCATTGATGACATCATTCAATTATTTACATGATTGCTTACATCATTATTCAGGTTCAAAAAATTATGCATCACAAAATCAACAAAGCATGAAGCGCCTCCTTCCGCACCGTCACAGGACCGGGCCTCGTCTCCAATGTCTTCCAAGACAAGTCAAGCTAGACTATATATTTCCTCAGCTACACCGCCATCAGGCACATCGATATGTTACTCCACCACCAGTGCCTCTTCCTCCCTCGCACGCCAAGTCTAGCGGGGGGAGTGTCATTGTTCAACATGTATTAAATTTGGGCTGCATGAAAAATTTGGCGACCTGCATATATCATCGACATGCATGCAGCCAAAAAAGGCATGAATATTACATCACTCTTTATAAAACATGGAAAAAATTTGAATTATATTTAAGGCATGCGAATAGCAAGATAGAGTGCACTAATATCTAACACCCTTCTTTAAGGTGATTGTTAACCGCAACCCGTTGTTTTACTAATCGCACCTCAAAATCTTCCAAATTTTTGCGCCTTTTCGAAATAAGGCTCATACATGCAATATCAGGAAAAGTGTTCAACACAAAAGTTGTAGATATCGACGAGATCTACAACTTTCGTGTTGATCACTTTTCCTAAAAATGCATGTACAAGGCGTACTTTGAAAATATGTACAGGTTTTGCGCTTTTTCGAAATATGTCTTCTACATGCAATTTCAGGAAAAGTGTTCAACACGAAAGTTGTAGATCTCATCGATATCTACAACTTTCGTGTTGAACACTTTTGCTGAAATTGCATGTACAAGGCGTATTTCAAAAAAGCGTGAAAAATTGGGAGATTTTGGGGTGCGACTAGCCAATTTCGGGTTGCGGTTAACAATCACCTTCTTTAAAATCTATTTTTTTTTTTCATTATATAGTGTGCGCATGTATATACGTATATATGTAGATGTTATCCTCAAAATATATAAATTTTTCTAATCAAATCATAAGCAATGGCAAATTAATTAATATTCTATTAATTATTTGACATTCTACTTTCTTAGTGAGAGAAGTGCAATAATTACTAATTGTAATAGAGCGTTTATATTGGCAGCCCGCATATCGATATTGGCAGCCCAAAAAATAAGGAAAAACATACATAATATGACCGCTAATAGCAGCCCAAAATGAGGAACACGCGTCTTTTAAAAATAGGTCTACTATATGACATTTTTAGAAAAAGTGTTCAACATAAAAGTTGTAGATCTCGACGAGATCTACAACTTTCATGTTGAACACTTTTTCGAAAAATGTCTATTTAAAAATTTATTGTTTGGGCTGCCAGTATCCATCGGGCTGCCAATAGCCATATTTTAGGCTGTCATTATAATTGGGCTGCCAATATCGATATGTGGGCTATCAATATAAACACCCTTGTAATAATGTTAGTGAAATCAAAGTTGACCACAAAATTACTACAATTATAAGTGCAATAATGTTTGTGAAACATCAATTGTCACTACAATAAATGCAATCAACATCAAGAGTAGACTTTAAAACGAAGACTATTCAACTTGGTTCTGGTTATGTTTCAATACTTTTCAAGCATGGAAAAAATCTTTTCAACAACTTGCATGAGAATTGTTAGGGGCAGATCATCGCCATCGCAAATAGATTGAGTTGAATCGTCTAAGAACGGGAGTGGGTCGAATGCACAAGTTGTTAAAGAGAGCTACGACAAGATTTTTATGTGAAAATCTCGAAGAGAGAAATATTACGGAGCCTGGCAAAATTCAGACAACTACTGTTAATGCTTGAGTACACAATTACTTAAGCGTATGTGACAGATCACCGCTCGTTTTACACACATGTAAGATGGAACTTGCCTCTAAATAAACAAGAATTTTTGAACTTAATGGTTTTCATAGAAATAATACAACATAGTTTTCTCCGTGGTTATGTCGAGTGATGTCTCTCTCTTATCCTCTCTTTAGTGATGAAACTTTGATTACTTCTTTTTTAAGGCTTTGTTGTAGAGAGTACATTGAAAGATAGAGAACGGCCGAACCCTTCATAAATAAACATATCATGAGATGTCTCCTAAAGGTTCATGTCTTCTCATGATAAGATATATCCCTCTATAAAGACACATTTATTCATTAAATCTATGCCTCTTCAAGATAAGAAATATTGTGCGGATGTGCATCCGATATCCCACCTAGTTTTAGGTGAGGGGTTAAATGTAGCCGTATGTTCCGATATCCTACGGTTGAGCTGTTTCCACAGAATACTGCAGTATTGAAAAAATATTGTTAGTATTGTCAATATTTCGATCAAACCTGTTATTTTTATAAGGATCAACGGTTTGATGAGCGCCCTCACCTTAATTTTAGGTGGGAGTAACTCACCTAAAATTTTATACCAAGTCCCTAAGATTCTCTTCTCCCAAATCCCTGCTGTGACCCACACCCATGTTGTCAACCAACAAAGCTCACAACCACGCTTTGTACCTCTATTGTCAATGAGTAAGATGTCGCCACGATTAACCTGGAACCCACATCCACCCATTCGCCCATTGCTTCCATTGACATAGATGTCACCACCACCAATCAAAGGGAAAGAGGGTGCAGTGGGGTTGACCGATGTTGCTCTGTCATAGAAGAAGGGGGTTCCTTCGAAGGGCAAGGTATATGGCTCGTGTTCTAAAGATTGTGGTTGCAGTTGTATATCTATTTAGGGATGTGTTTGTTAGGGGCCGAAGTACGACACACACAGGAGCAACTGTAATTAACACAGGTGTTGTGGTCTAACTCAGCGCTCGTAAAGCGGCCTAATTTCGGCCGTCTTAACCCGGGAGCGGTCGAACATGCAATCAGTTAAAAAGTCAAAGAGTAGGTACACGGGGCAAATTTGACGTGAAAAAACCACTCAACTGAGTAAAAAACCACGTGATTGAGTCTGCGCCGATCGAACTTCACTATCTGCGGGCAGTTACAACTTGCACGGAGAATCGAGAGCGACAGGTCGTTTCTCCTTACACTTTGAAGGTGAGAGAATTGCTGGCTCGCGGCAGACAACAGGCTGCTTCACACAAGGTTTGTTCGCAGGTGGAGGTGGACGGGCGGAATGCTGGTTGTAACGGATGCTTGTTGTAGTGGGATGCTTGAAGATGATGTGTAGGTGACTTCTGTAACGCCCCAAAACTCAAAAGAGAGACGAGTGACGTTTTGAGCCAAGTTTCGGACTTGGTAGAGGTCACACGGCCTGGGACACGGGCGTGTCCCAGGGGCGTGTCATGCTCGGGTTCGACGATGGTCGTGTGGTCGACGAAATTGCAGTCAACGATCATCGAACAGCGAACACGGCCTGCGACACGGGCGTGTCCCAGGCCGTGTCCTACTCGGGTGGTTAGCTGTGCTGTGTTGGGGGGTGGAACACGGCCTGGAGCCCAGGCGTGTTCAGCCTGACACGGGCGTGTCAAATTCGACACGGGCGTGTCGAGTACCCGTGTTCTTCTCGGGTTGGTGTTGGTCCTGTGTCGATGGAGGAACACGTCCCGCTACACGGGCGTGTACTGGATGACACGGGCGTGTCAAGCCTGACATGGGCATGTCGAGAGCCCGTGTTCTTTTCGGGATGCGACGGTTTCGGCATGAAATGGGGCACACGGCCTTAGACACGGGCATGTCACAAGCCGTGTTCGGCCCAGGTTTTGGATTTTAAGTGCGAATCGTGGCCGTTTGTTTCCTTCCTTTGGGATCTAAGGGTCCTGGCTTATCCTGACAGGGTTTAACCCGGGAATAGGTTTAGAAACCCTCATTTCTTTTGGATTTCCTCTTTCTAAGAGTTCTAGAGAGAGGGGAGAGCAAGGAAGGAGGAGAAATCCGGCCGCCGGTGGAGCTTCGGAGCCCCAAATCGCAAGCCGAGTTCGGATCTACGGAGGCGAGGACGTTGTGGTGCTTTTCGTCCGCATAGATCTTCATGGCGCCAAAGAGAAATGCTAGGATAACGATTCTCATCTTAGACATGTGAAGTCCTCTTTTACCTTGCATAGGAAGCCCGCTCTAGCGAGTTTGCGGTGAGTGTGAGATGTTCCTTCGGGTAGACATGAATAGTCCCCATTGTTTTGCATGTAGAGTCCGTAATTGAGAAACGGACATAGGCATGATGTGTGAAGCCTAACCGGACAAGTTGGTTTGGATCGGTGATGTTGCATTGCATGAATGGCCGGAGAAGACTCCGCGCAGATGATTGTTTTTCGGGTTTTCTACGCGGTAGATTGCAACAGGGAGCCTTGGGGACTAACTCCAAGGTGCACCCGAAAAACTGGGCAGATGCGTGATTCTGTCAACTTGGTGGCCTGGGAGTCAACTTGTACATAACCGGGTTATGTAAAGTGTGTGATCGATTTGGGACTCGGGAAAGCTTGACCCGGACATATGGCTTAAATTGACATTGTAGTGTGAGCAACGGGTTAGGCAGAACCGTACCCGCTCTATGTCGTTCGGTATAAGCGACCTAAAGTACGTGAGACTTATCATTGACATAGATGGAGGGTCTTAGGCGGTCTATGGCTTAAATTGATGTGACTTCTGCCGGAAAGACCAAAATGCTCACGAGAAATTGCCGTCCAAGGGGCTGTGGTGAGACCGCAGACTTTGACCGGGTTCACCAAGAATGTGCCCTGAGAGCACGGGGTGTGTGGCCGCGCGAGCCTACGCCTGTGATGATGTGTAAATTCTCTATTATTTGGCTATGCTAATAAAGTGCAGGGAAGGAGAATCGCCTCCATGAGTTTAGGGGCGGAGTTGTTATAATTTGGTCAGCTTTAGCTGACTGTTGCTTTTGTTTGTCACCGCTTCGGTGGATTGTTGCTTGCAGGTGCTGCGAAGTCGAGTGGCAAATAGCAGGCAAAAGCCATTGTTGCTGAGCCGGCCCTCGAAGGCCTATTTATGAGTGTTTTCTTTTATTCTCATGTATGACCGGCCTACGTGCCGAGATTTGGAAGACACTTATATTTGAGTAAACTATTGTAAGGCCATAAGGCCATGTACTTGTATATTTGTACGTTCATTACTATTGGCTTTGAGTAATGGACATTCATGTCGTTGGCTGAGTTCTTATTATTGCAACTTTTAAATTGCTTCCGCTAGAATGTACTTTGCGTAGGACGTTGGTTATTGGCAGGATGATTTCTATTACGTAACCTTCCGGTCTGTCTGTGATATATGGCGTCGGGCCCCGGCCGGACCTACTGCTATATGCTATGCGACGGATAGGGGGTGTTACAACTTGAACTCGGTTTGATAACGACTTGAAGTTGTCCTGGATGCTACGGCTTGAAGATTGCTTGGATGGCTCGAAGGTGGCTCGAAGATGGCTTCGTTGGAGGTTTCCGGCAAAGATCTGGCCTGAGGAGGAAGTAAGTTGCGAAGCCAAAAGGTGAGAAATGAGGAGATCCGTGACTCCTTTTATAGCCTTCAGGGGGTGGTTACAGTAGTTATGCGACTATACGCACAATGTAACCACCCACATAATCATTTTCTAACATAGTTTAGGATGCGCATTTTGTCATTAAATCCGTTATACGTAGACCAGATATTTTGATTAACATATTTTTGCCCTAACCATGATGGTTAGTGGGTGTTTACGCACGAAACAGGCGGCGATGATCACGTCGGAGAGATCGAACGACAAAAAAGGGTCGCCATGGTAGAATGGCCAAACCGCAGACGATGTTCACCGGCGAAGGGGGTTGCGCCGCTCAAGCGGTGGCTCGCTGCCGCGAGAGGCGACCACGAGAGGAGGGGCGGCTGGGAGCGGCCGGCTTCTCGAAGGGCGCCTCACGGCCGTGGGAGGCGGCCTTCCGGCTGAGGGGCTCCTCGCGGCCGCAGGAGGCAGCGCGGCCAGGCGCGGCCGGCCGCCCGAGCAGCTCCTCGCGGTCGCGGGAGGTGGCCGCAAGGGCAGGGGGCCAGAAGCGGTCGGCCGCCCGAGCAGCGCCTCACGGTCGCAGGAGGGAGCCGCGAGTGGCCGGACGGTCGTGCACAGCCGGCCGGCCGGCCGGTGCCTCGCGACCGAGGGAGGCCGCTGCGAGGGGTGGGGCGGTCGGGCGTGGCCGGCCGACGCTTCGCGACCTCATGATACGGCTGCGAGGAGTGGGGCGGCAGGGCGCGACTGGCCGGTGCTTCGTGACCGCGAGGAGCGGGGCGGCCAGGCGAGTCCTGGAGGCATTCCGCGACCACGGGATTCGCCCGCGTGCGGTGTGACAGCTTAGGTTGCCGGTGTGTGCACGTGGCAGGGTCGCGCATGCCGATCGAGTGCGCCGATCACGTGTGTGACGGTCAAACCCATGATCTCCACTATTTTGTGGGGATCATGGAGGAGTAGGCTATATGCACACCGCCTTCTCCATAAAATGGGTTCATCCCCATCAATTGCTCCCCGAAATTCTCAGTATCAAAAACTGGTACTCGTGAAGAATGAGGATTTATTCCCTTGAGAGCTCTTGGCAAGGATTGCGATGATGTCGAATGATGAAAGGCCGGAGAAGGAAGACGACAGCGCCGTGCAAATTCAGGTAAGATGTTAGAGCGAGGGGGACACGATGGGGACGAATGCTGGAGCGCGCGTCCGTAGGCGAGCTCGTCCCCATGTTCGTGCGGTCGTGTCCGTGCGGGCACCTGTCCGCACGTGCGCGCTTGGGCGCTCGATTTGGTGATTGCGCTGACACCTATGAGCAGGCGCACCGGGGCGCGGGCATGCCAGGCCGTGCACGGGGACTTGCACGCACCGGGGTGCGTGCGCACTTGTTCGCGTGACTTGGCCACGCAGTCTGGTGCTTGCGCGCACCTGGTCGCATGACTTGGTCCCACGGACTAGTGTACACGTGCACCTAGTCGCGCGGCCTAGGGCGCGCGCGCAACTTTCCGCGCGGTGTGGGGTGCGGGCGCACTTGGCCGCGCGCACACTTCGCTGCCCGGGCACCTGCGCCGGCCGCAGGCTGCGCGTGCGAAGCCAGGTGTGTGTACTAATGGTTGTGAGCGCACATGTTCGCGTGATGTCGGCTGCATGTGTGCGTTCTTGGTTGTGCGTTTTGCTAGGTTCGTTCGAGTATGTGTGCATGCGTGTCCATGCCCGTGCTAATACTTTTTTTTTGCATGGGACTTGGTTTTTGTTTTCTAACCCTAATTTTTGCTTCTCCTTTTATTTCAGGTTTTGAAGCGTACCGCGAGACCGATGAGTTTGTGTTCGTCTCTTACCGATGACCAAGTTGCGATTTAGAGGAAGAGATACAGTTTTCCTGCCGATCTTGAGGTGCAGATTCCGCATACTGAGGAGTGGGTCCAAGACCCTCCAAGGGGCTGGCTGATGATCTGCGAGGTTACTCTGAGGTCAGGCTTCCGGCTACGGTCGTGCAAGGAGGTGGTAGACATTTTGAATTTTATGGCCTTTCGATGTACCAGTTTACTCTGCTTGGGATGGTGTGTTTGGTAGGACTAGTCGTGTTCTTCAGGGAGCATGGTCGAGGTTCTCCTTGGACTGCTTTAGAGACTGGTGCGATGTTCGCGTTGATGGTGGTGGCCGGGTTGAGATTTTTAACAACAAAACCTGGCTTGATTTTGAGACCCAGACGGACCGTCGTCACGAGAATACTTTGTTTGGCTATATTAGAAATTCTAGGGGCTTACCAGAATTGTGGAATGCGGTGCCAGACCGTTGTCGTCGCCAAAAAGGGAAGGAGCGGGAGTTTTTCCCGATGCTTGGATTCACAGAGCCTCACGAGTTGGCCAATCGCCTTTTAGTATGTCCTCATTCGTGGAGGAAAAGCATTTGCTGCGTTGCGTGATCTCTTCCGGCTCAGTGTGGATAGTCGAGACTTCTCCAGCTCGTGATCGAAAGAGGAAGGCCGTTACAGTTGTCTGCGGTGATGAGGGTGTAGAGCCTTGTATGGCTTCTCTAGATGAGGTTGTACCTTCTGGTCGTCGAGCTGAGACTGCTTCTGTCGAGGTTGATGCTCGGTGCTAGGATGCTCTGCCCCCAGGCCCCTCTTTTAGAGATTTCTACTTCACGGGTGTCCTCTTCTCTGAAGGCGATGAGCGAAGGAGTAAGTGATCTTGCTTGTTTTGATTTTATTTTGTTGTTGTGTCGTGCTGAATTTTCTCTGTTTTTTCTTGTAGATCGAGGCTCAAGCTCATATTGTTGTCACTTGGAAAGATCATTACGTGAGCTTGAAAGATATATATCTGGCTCTTCAGGAGAAGTTTCAGACGGCGGCGAGCTCACTTGCTACTTTGAGAGATGATCGTGATCAAGATATCTTCCGAATTCGCCAGATTGGGTTGGAGTTGAAGGCAAAATTGGATGATGCTCGAGCGTCCTTGGAGGTGGAAAAATCTTTGGTGGAGAGAACCGCGCAGATGCTGAAGAATGCCCAGGTGGAGATTTCCCATTTGGAGATGGAGCTTGGGGCGTTAGAGGCCCGAATGGAAACGCTTTCCTCTGAAATCCGCGTGTCAGAGTTGAAGGTTGTCGGTATTGTTGAATACATGGATTCATTAGATTACATGTTTGACTGTTGCATGATTGGCGAGGTGGTTCGTGAAGAGATTTGGACTAGAGAGGTGGAGTCCCAGATGGAGGATGCTCGTGAGCTTGCACTCAGGCGCGGGGTGTCCAAGGACTTTCGCCTGGTTGTCAGAAGTTTGACGTGTGATGTATCCAGTCTTAATTTTGATGATATCTCAGATGGCGAGAGCCCGAGTCCTGATTCTGGTGTGGATGCGACTGATGTATAACATCGTGGTTTCTTATGCTTGTATGCCTGTGTCTTCTTTGGTTGAGCCTGTTGTATGTTTGTCTTTTACTTTTGATGGTCATTGTCAGTGCATCGTTTATGTGTTTTGGTATGCCATTATTGTAAAGGGGTTATTCTTCCCCCTTTTGCCCAAATGCTGTTTGTAAGTTTGACTTGCGGCGTTGCTTTGCGTGGGCTGTGATCGCAGCTTAGTTTGTCCATGGCTGGCTTGTAGCTTTGTTTGCACGAGGGTTGCTCGCGGCTTAGTTTGCACGATGGTTGCTCGTGGCTTTGTTTGCACGAGGTTTGCTCACGACTTAGTTTGCCCGAGGATCGCTCACGACTTAGTTTGCATGAGGATCGCTCGTGACTTAGTTTGCACGAGGATCGCTCGCGACTTAGTTTGCATGAGGATCGCTCACGGTTTAGTTTGCACGAGGATCACTCGCAGCTTAGTTTGCATGAGGTTTGCTCGCAACTTAGTCGATCGCGAGGGGGGCAGGCCCTAGCGAGGACGGGGTGTAGAAAGGCAGGGTCGGTGAAGGGCTTGCCCATTCAAACCGCATGCACAGTCTTACCTAATTCGAGCAAGTAGGGCTCGCGACTTTGATTATTTTGTGTGAGGGGGGCAGGCCCTGGCGAGGTCGTGGCGTAGAAAGGCAGGGTCAGTGAAGGGCTTGCCCATTCAAACCGCATGCACAGACTTACCTAATTTGCACGAGTGGGGCTCGCGGCTTTGCTTGAAATTGATCGGGCTCCGCTGAAAGATACACAATATAATATTTAAATAAAAGATTGTTTGCGTGAGTCTGAGCTATCAGCTTTTACAATAGTTAGTCGAAAAATTGCAGTTGAATGAGAACTGTGAGTAAAAAGTCATGATTCAGGGAAAAAAGCAGCGAGAGAGGGTTTGAAAAATGTCCAAGTGTGATTGTTGGAGTATTGCGGTGTCATCAAAATCAGCCTGAATGATAACAAATTGCACATCATAGGTTGCTTGTTCGGGCTCTTTTCTGAGAGTGACAAAAAGAATGATGATGTCTATGATCGATACTGGAGTGTTCCTCGGGATGCATGCACTAGCTGACCCTAGATTAAGGTCGTCAGCTGTTAGTTTGAGCTGAAGTAGTGTTGATAGAAACAATACGGTAATTGTAATCCCCTCATCTATCAAGACTTGGTTTAGTTTGGTTCACGGTTCACCGATGCTAATGGTTATGCTTCACATGTTCTGAGCAGGAGGCTGCTCCTCATTTGATAAGAATTGATCAACTCCCCCCCCCCCCCCCCCCCCCCCGACTAGCGAGTTGCTGAATTTCTCCCTTTAGTTGATTGGATTTGTCGGTGCTGTGGCCAAGCCCCTGGTGATATTCACAATAATTCGATAGATTCCCTCAACCTTGGGCGAGCAGTCTGAGCTTATGCAATGTCGGGTGATTGCAAATTGCTTGGAAGATCTTGTCTCTTGGGATGTTAAGTGGAGCGAACTTTTGATGTCGATGTGACTCATTTGTTCGGCATGTATTTGTGCGTTGGTTGCAGTTCCTTTTAGGCTCCTAGTACAAATTGCTCTCTTGTTTCCTCTTTTGAGCTTTGTATGGGATTGAGCTTCCTAGTGTTGGATTTCCATATGTCATAAATCATTTGACAAAGTGATCGGCCAGTTCAGTGTAGTTGTTTATATTCTTTTCTTGCAGAGCATAAAACCAAGCTCGAGCTTTCCCTTTCAGTTTTGTCGGAAATGTTTGGGTCATGAGTTGATCCGAGGTATTGTGAGCATACATGATAGCTTAAAAACATCCAAGGTGCGCCAGTGGATTGTCGGTTCCACTGAAACTTTCAATTTCTAAGTTACCTTCTGGAGAGGGGCCGGCCCAGGGGGGCGACAAGTTGTAATTGGTTAACCGTTAGTTTAGCCCTTGCTTCCAGACTGACGTGTTGTGATTCATCATGTTTCTGACATCCTCATCATGTTGAGGATCACCGAGGTAGCGATCACGCATGTCTCGGGTTAGCGTTGTCAGAGTAGGGGAGCTGCTTGTGCTTGAGAATTCTTTTTCTATGTCGTACTCCTTGTGCGTGGAAAGCTTGATTGAGGTGAAGAGTTCTCCAGATGGCGATGAATTAGTTTGCTTGAATTACGCTGCAGAGTACTGCTTTACTTCTCTACAGATGACGAGCAACAGGGCTAGAAGTTATTTTATTTGTGTGACGTGTTTTGCGGAGCGGCCCTCAAGCATGCCAGTGGCCGCTACATGATTGATTTTATCAATGTGGGAGGGGGCCGACTTGATGCGCCCCTCAGGGACTGGTCCTTTGGTAGTTCAGGCATTTCTTTTTGCCATTGAAACTGGCGTTAAGTACCGCGGGGATAAGGGTACTGTCTTTTGAGGATGTTGGGAATTTGTGCTTCCCACTGACGGCGTAAAACTATTGCGGTCTAACTCGACGCTCCTAAACAAGTCTAAATTTGGTTGTCTTAACCCGAGAGCGATCGAACGCGCAATCAGTCAAAAGTAGGTACATAGGGCGATTTTGATGTGGAAAAACCCTACAACTGCAGAAAAAATCACGCGATCGGGCCTGCGCCAATCGAACTTCACTATCTGCGGGCGGTTAAAACTTTCATGAAGAATCGAGAGCGACAGGCCGCTTCTCGTTACACTTTGGAGGTGAGAGAGAATTGCTGGCTCGCGGCGGGCAACAGGTTGCTCCGCACGAGGCTTGTTCGCAGGTGGACGTCGACGGGCAGAATGCTGGTTGTAGCGGGATGCCTGAAGATGGCTTGTAGGTGACTTGAACGCGGCTTAATGATGGCTTGAAATTGGCCTGGATGCTACGTCTTGAAGATTTCTTGGATGGCTCAAAGGTGACTTGAAGATGGCTCAAATATGGCTTGAAGATGGCTAGCTCGAATATGGCTTCATAGGAGGTTTCCTGCAGAGCTCTGACCTGAGGAGGAAGAAAGCTGCGGAGCCAAAAGGTGAGAAATGAGGAGGCATGAGGCTCCTTTTATAGCCTTCAAGGGGTGATTACGGTGGTTATGCGGCTATTTGCACACCATAACCACCTACATAATCATTTTCTAACATAGTTAGGGGTGCGCATTTTGTCATTAAATGCGCTATACGTAAACTGAATATTTTAATTAAAATATTCCTCCACTAACCTTGATGGTTAGTGGGTGGTTGTGCACAAAACGGGCTGCGATGATCACGCCGATGAGATCGAATGACGGGGAAGGTCCGCCATGGAAGAATGGCCAAACCATCGGTGATGTTTATTGGCAAAGGGGGTTGCGCTACCCGAGCGGTGGCTCGCGGCCGCGGGAGGCCTACGTGAGAGGAGGGATGGTCTGGAGCGGCCGGCCACCCGAGGGCGCCTTGCGTCCACGGGAGGTGACCGTGAGAGGTATGTCGTCCGGCTGCCGGATCGGTGCCTCACGGTCGCGGGAGGCGGCCGCAAGGGCAGGGAAGCCAGACATGGCTGGCCGCCCGAGCGGCGCCTCACGACCGCGGGAGGCGGACGCGAGGGGAAGGATGGCCGTGCGCGGCCAGTTGTCCGACTGACGCCAAGGGACCGCAAGGTGTGGGGCGGCCGGGCGCGGTCGGCCGTCCAGCTAGCGCGTCATAGTCGCGCAATGCGGCCGCGAAGAGCGAGGCGGACGGCGCGTCGCGGCCGCGTGATGCGGACGCGAGGAGCGTGGTGGCCAGGAGGCATTCCACGGCCGCTGGATGCGGCCACGAGAAGGGGGCGGTGCTTTGCGGCCACGGAAGGTGACCGCGGGTGGAGCGGCGGCCTGGCGCCGATGGCATGACATCGTCGGTTTCCGGCGTGTACGCATAGCGGGGTCGCGCGCGACGATCGGGTTAACTGATTGCGCATGCTACTGTCAAAGCTATGATCTTCACTATTTTGTGGAGATCATGAAGAAGTGTGCTATGTGAACACCAACTTGTCCATAAAAGGGGGTTCATCCCCATCAACAGGGTTAACAAGAACACAATGACAAATACATCGATGAACAACCACACAGTTTATATTAACAACAATATAACAGACAATAAGAGAAAAATGCAGGCTCTAATAAATGGCACCACACATTGAATCGGGCACCTCTACGTGCTGAGATAGAACAATACTTATTGCAATCTGTTGAGCAACGGACACACAAGGTTCACCCACGAACCTACATCGCTGGACGACGACCAACCCGCAACCACCACTGGAGAGAAATCCTATCGAGGCCGATTGTACGTGCTCAAGCCTCCGACACCAAGCCCGCAGCCACACCACCTGTAACGACCGGGGTTTAGGCCCACTGGGCCGCCCCACGGCGTCGTCGGCCTACCAGCGGCCCGGGTTTAGAGCTTAGAGGCCAACCGCACCCTTGCCTGGGTCAGCGGCTTGTCTCGCCCCACGACACCACAGGTAGTAAGCCTAAACATCAAGACCTGTAGGCCCAATGCACCCCAACCAAATCTCCGTGTCTGTTTATCAGCAGCGGTAGGTTGTTGCCACGGGGTTTCGAACCCGCAACCTTGATAAGAGAGTCTTATTACCACTTCTCATCAACAACTGAGCTGCAGCTCAGTTGGTGATGGGGTTGCAGTTTAAGGGACCTTATCAAGGAGGTCGTGGGATCGAAGCCACGCCTCAACAACCTATCGTGCTGATAAACAGGTCGGTGATGGGTTGGGGTGTCATGGGCTGCAGCCCTGTAACTTCGCTTGGGGTTGGCGAGCGTGCCGTGGGCTGGGTCGTTACATAAAAAGTGAACTTTTTTATAACGACCCGGGTTTAGGCCCACTGGGCCGCCCCACGGTGTCGCCGGCCTACCAGTAGCCCGAGTTTAGAGCTCAGAGGCCGACCGCACCCTTCCTGGGCCGATGACTTGTCTCGCCCCACGACACCACTGGTAGTAAGCCTAAACATCAAGGCATGCAGGCCCAATGCACCCCAACCAAATCTTCGCGCCTGTTTATCAGCAGTGATAGGTTGTTGCCACGGGGTTTCGAACCCGCAACCTTGATAAGAGAGTTTTATTACCACTCATCATCACCAACTGAGCTGCAGCTCAGTTGGTGATGCGGGCTGTTGAAGGTGCCTTGTTAAGGAGGTGCTGGGTTCGAAACCTGGCATTCTCAAAAACCCACCATGCTGAGAAAAAGATCGGAGATGAGTTTGGGTGGTACAGGCTACAACCCTATAACGTCGCTTGGGGTCGGCGTGCGTACCGTGAGCCGGGTCGTTACATAAAAGTGCATTTTTGTAATGACCCGGGTTTAGGCCCACTGGGCCACCCCAAGACGTCGCCGACCTACCAGCAGCCCGGGTTTAGAGCTCAGAGGCCCACCGCACCCTTGCCTGGGCCGACGACTTGTCTCGCCCCACGACACCACTGGTAGTAAGCCTAAACATCAAGGTCTGCAGACCCAATGCACCCCAACCAAATCTCCGTGCCTGTTTATCAGTAGCGGTAGGTTGTTGTCATGGGGTTTTGAACCCGCAACCTTGATAAGAGAGACTTATTACCACTCCTCATCACCAAATGAGTTGCAGCTCAGTTGGTGATGGGGTTGCGATTTAAGGCACCTTATCAAGGAGGTCGTGGGATCGAAGCCCCGCCTCAACAACCTACCGTGTTGATAAACAGGCCGGTGATGAGTTGGGGTGTCATGGGCTGCAGCCCTACAACGTCGCTTGGGGTCGGCGAGTATGTCGTGGGTCGTGTCGTTACATAAAAAGTGCACTTTTTTGTAACGACCCGGGTTTAGGCCCATTGGGCTGCCCCACGGCATCGCCGACCAACCAACAGCCCGGGTTTAGAGCTCAGAGGCCCACCACACCCTTTCTAGGCCGGCGGCTTGTCTCGCCCCAGAGCACCACTGGTAGTAAGCCTAAACATCAAGGCCTGCAGGCCCAATGCACCCCAACCAATTCTCCGCGCCTGTTTATCAGCAGCGGTAGGTTGTTGTCATGGGGTTTCGAACCCCCAACCTTGATAAGAGAGTATTATTACCACTCCTCATCACCAACTGAGTTGCAGCTCAGTTGGTGACGGGGTTGCGGTTTAAGGCATCTTATCAAGGAGGTCGTGGGATCGAAGCCCCGCCTCAACAACCTACCGTGTTTATAAACATGCCGGTGACGAGTTGGGGTGTCATGGGTTGCAGCCCTATAACGTCGCTTGGGGTCGGCGAGCATGTCGTTGGTCGGGTCGTTACATAAAAAGTGCATTTTTTTTGTAATGACCTGGGTTTCGGCCAATTGGGCCGCCCCACGGCATCGCCGGACTACCAGTAGCCCGGGTTTAGAGCTCAGAGGCCCACCGCACCCTTCCTGGGCTGGAGGATTGTCTTGCCCCATGGTACCACTGGTAGTAAGCCTAAACATCAAGGCCTGCAGGCCAAATGCACCACAACCAAATCTCCGCACCACTGGTAGTAAGCCTAAACATTTGGTTGGGGTGCATTGGGCATGCAGGCCTTGATGTTTAGGCTTACTACCAGTGGTACCGTGGGGCGAGACAAGCCGCCAGCCCAGGAAGGGTGTGGTGGGCCTCTGAGCTCTAAACTCGGGCTGCTGGTATGCTGGCGACGCCGTGGGGCGGCCCAGTGGGCCTAAACACGGGTTGTTACACCACCTCTGCCACGGTTAAACCTAGTCGAGCTAAGGTATGGCGTGACTCTAAACTCCTATGTTAGAGGTCACTGTCGTGTAGACAAGCAGAGCCCCACCAAACAACATCTTATCCAAGAAACGACCAAGGTAAACACCTCCAAGGTCGACGGCTAAATGCACCTGGGGCGGAAAGACCTGACTCTTTCTTCCGGTGTACGAGAGGTGCAACGCCTCCACCTGGAAGCTCCACCCTCCCGTGAACCAAAAGAAAGGTGGCTCCTCCTTCCTCTACGCACAAATAGGAGCAACGTGGTGCAGCTTTTCCTCCTTGTGAATACAAGGGAGGTTGCTCACTAGCGATCCAGAGTAAGGGGGCGACTTGGTCCTCACATAGGAGGCTCCAGTTCAGGTTTTCTTTCTAACCCTAGATCTCAAAATGAGAAATAAAAAATGAAATAAACCTAATCCGAATCAGATTCAATCCAGATCTGAACCAACAACCCAACAAACCACCATGTTGGTTTGAGATCTGAAGCCACCTCCTGCATGAAGCACTAACTGCACTGAGCATTATCTGCACATAACATCAACTGCATGAAGAAACCCTGCACGCAGTACCACCTCAAAGTTTTGAGGTGACAACTGACTTGCTCTAGTCGACTCGTCCCTACTTGGGCTCAACTTTTGAATGTCGACGCAATAGGATCAATGAATATGACTCGTCTAATCAGACTACCAGAAGGGCGATCCCATACACCACCTCTGTTGGGTATATTGGAATATATGTACCTGATTTGAAGAAGCCTCACCCTACTCAATGATATACATCAAAATGTATTTGATGTGTTTTTGAGTTTAGTTGTGCAAGTTAAGTATTTGCAGGGAAAGCTGAAAAGTTTCTAAGTCCATGTGTCGACACCCAGAAGGAAAGTGTCGACACTTAAGAAGGCTTGTGTCGACACCTAGAGAAGCTGTGTCGACACTTGGAGTAATTGTGTCGACACCAGGAATGCAGAGTCGACACCAGAGGAAAAGTGTCGACACATACAAGCAGTGTCGACACTCAGTGAAGAATTGTCCAGAGAAGCTGTGTCGACACTTAGAAGCAGTGTCGACACCTAGAGGAACTGTGTTGACACTCAGCAAACTTCAACAAAGTTCAAGTACAAGTATCGACACTAGGAGGCTGTGTCGACACTCAGCAAATTTCAACAAAGTTCAAGTACAAGTGTTGACACTAGGAGGCTGTGTCGACACTCAGCAAATTTCAACAGATTCTAAGTACAAGTGTCGACATAATCAAGAATGTGTCGACACACAGCCAAAGTCTCAACACAAGAAGAATGTGTCGACATAATGAAGAATGTGTCGACATACAGCAAAAGTATCAACACAGAAGGCATGTGTCGACACCAAAGAGATGTGTCGACACTTAGTAAGTATCA
The DNA here is from genome assembly GCA_039583875.1 of Platanthera guangdongensis. Lineage (NCBI taxonomy): Eukaryota > Viridiplantae > Streptophyta > Magnoliopsida > Asparagales > Orchidaceae > Platanthera > Platanthera guangdongensis. Next base: position 19,149,054 of record CM077164.1, read on the forward strand.
ACACAAGAAGATGTGTCGACACAAAAGAGTTGTGTCGACACTTACAAGAAATCAACTAAGTATCAAAGAAGAAGGACTTGTGTCGACACACAAGATCAGTGTCGACACATGTTGAAGAAGCAGTGTCGAGAAGCAAATTCTACAACACAAGGAGTTGTGTCGACACCGTGAAGGCTAGTGTCGACACTTAGTATACTTGTGTCGACACTTGGTCTATCAGTGTCGACACTTAAAGACTGACTGTCTCGACACTTTCAGACAGTTACAGAAAATTCAAGAAATGACTGGATGACTTGACAGCTGCCATTCCAGCCGGTCTACTGCAACTGTCAGAGCTGTTAGAAAGTTGTTAGAAACCAGAACGGCCGGTCACCATGAAGAAAGTATATATAAAGGCTTATACCTTCAACAGATGACAATAGTTGGAAATCAACAAAGTGAAGAACAATACAATTAGAAGAAGACCTTCAAGTGAAGATCTAAGAAGTTGGAGAGAGAGAGCTCCTTCTAAGAAGACAGCTGTTGAACCAGACTGTGAAGAAAAGTTTCAGATTGAGTTCTGATTCTTAAGATTAGCAGTGATTGAAGATCAGCTGCATAGAGACTCAACCCTACTGTGTTCTAAATTCAAGAAGCTTTGAAGGAAGCCAATGGAGGTTGATCTCAGCAAAGTTCTTCCAAGAACTCATCAAGAAACCAGACAACTCTTCTCTCTCATTCTGAGTTGTGGGTATATACTTTGTAATTTTAATTTCTTGTAGGATCCTCAGGGATCTGAGTTGTAAGCCTGAAATTATAAAGGCTGAGTGGTAGGGCCTGTGTGCCTGAGTGTAGGAGATACTTTTCTCTGAGTGTAGGCCTTGTTGAAGGCTGAGTGTAGGTCTTGGTGAAGACTGAGTGGTAGGGATGTGTGCCTGAGTTGTAGGAGTGGGATCACTCTGAGCTGTAGGAACCTATTTGGGGTTCTGAGTGTAAGATCTGAGGATCTGAGGATCTGAGGAATAGTGGAGAAGTTGGGCCGAATCTACTACACTACTAGATAGGCGAAGGGGGAAAGTGGATGTACCCAGACCTTGGGGAACCACTATAAAACTGTGTCTACTCTGTGTGTGTGATTGATTCTGTGTATGTTGTGTTAAAGTTCTGTGAATTCTGTGATTAATTCTGCCTAAAAGTTTAAAAAGATAAGGTCACCTATTCACCCCCCCCTCTAGGTGATTAGGTACAATTTCTTTCAAGTGGTATCAGAGGGAGGTTACTCAAAAAGGACATAACAGCCTGAGTAAAGTTCTTGTTGGCAGAATCAGTGGTAATCAAGAATAAAGAAAATAGGTTCAACAGAAAATCACAAAGAGCTTGGATCCATGAAGTTGCCAATTTGCAGAAAGGAGATCTTTGCATTTGGAAAGAAAGGGTTAGACTATTTATGGAAGCCTCTGACCCTAGAATCTATATCACAGTCAAAGAAGGGCCATATGTGCCAATGAAAGTATCAGTTCTGGATGCAAACTAGAGAAATCCTAAGGACTATTCAGAGATGACTAAAGAGGAGATTATTCTGGCCACTATGGACAAGAGGGCTCAGAATATCATTGTAAGTGCAATAGATGATGCCACATTCCAGAATTTGATTCACTGTAAAACATCAAAGGAAATGTGGGACACACTAATATTATACATGGAGGGCTCTGAAGAAGTTAGACAAGACAGAAAGTCTTTATTGAATCAAGAATATGAAAGCTTCAAACAAGGAAGGTCTGATAGCATAACTGAGTGCTACAAGAAATTCTATAGGATAGTTAATGAGTTAATGTCCTATGGAAGATAATTCAGCAATTATGAGCTGAATGATAAGTTTTTGAGATCCCTAACTAAAGACTGGGATACTAAGATTTGTCCCATAAGGGAAATGACCAAATTAGCAGACTTTTCTCCTCCAACATTATTTGGAAAACTTTTATCATATGAGATGCAGTTAATGGTAAGAAAAGAGGAGGAGAAGACTACAAGAGTTGAGCACAAAGAAAGAGCAGTGACTTTCAAGACAGAAGCCACTAGGAAATATAAAACTAAGTCTCCATCTCCACCTCCAAAAGTTGTTGAGACTGGGTCAGATGAGTCAGAAAGCAGGAATTTTGAAAGCGGTGAGAGTGATGAAGATTTTGCAGCTTCACTAGACATTTTCAGAAGTTTCTTAAGAAGAAACAGTGGAGGTCTAAGCCATCCACTTCACAGAAGTCATCAAAGAATGAAAGAAGAAAGTCTAGGCAAAGTAAAACTACGTCATCAAAGATAGTTTGTTATTGTTGTAACAAACAGGGACATGTTGTTGCTGACTGTCCAGAGAAAAGGAAAGAGTCAACTGATAAGAAGAAGACTCAGATCAAGGGCAAAAAGGAAAGGTCCTTTGTTGCTAAGAAGGACAAAAGTCTGTCAGATATGTCTTCATCAGAAACTGATTCAGAAGCTGAAGCTTATATTTGACTGTTTACTGAAGAAGAGGAAGACGAGTTCATCCAGTTAATGAACTCTATATATGAGCATGAGGACAATCAGTGCCAGGGACTGATGACCTTTTCAGAAGGAGACAAAATCCAGGATCAGCCTGGACCAAGTCAGGTACAAAATTGTTCTTCAAGTTCAATTTCTAGTGCTGGATCAGAATCAGATTCATCAGCATCAAGTGATGAGAGTGGATCTGAATCTGAAGGAGACATTCATCAATTAATCGATGAATATAGAGTAGTGTTGCAAGCTTTGAAGAAAAGCAAATCCTTGGCCAAGAGTCAGGCTAAGGTGATTGCTAATCTCAAAGTGGCTGTAACAGATTTTGATAAGTTGCTTGATCAGAAACTAAATGAAATAGCTAGGCTGAAGAACATTACTGTTATTCAGATGGGAACTATTACATTCAAGAATGATCAAATCAGAAATCTGGAGATTAGTCTTCAGAAAGAGAGAGATATAGTAGCAAGGTTCTCTAAACCAAAATCAGTTCTACCTTTGATAGATGAGTTTATACCTCACAAGGGTAAAACTGGATTGGGGTTTACTAAACCTGCCAGGACAGTAAAGTCCAAGTCTAAGAGCAAAGCCCCAGTACTCAACAAGCCTGCTGTAGATAGAACAGCCAGGGTTGTACCTAAGCAAAGGTACAACAGATTTGAGTGCTGGTGTTGTGACAAGGTAGGCCACTTTGCCATAGACTGTTGGCACAATTCAAGTGCCAAGGTGAGTAGCAAACTGCCTGTTGGAAGATCTACAGGTAGTTTTGTTAAGAGGCAAACTAACAAGCACCAAGGAGCCAAGAATTCTTTGGGTTCTAAGGTTAACTAATCTGTTTTGCAGGTGAGTCCAAGTGACCATGCCCCAATATGGTACTTGGACAGTGGATGTTCCAGGCACATGACTGGAACTAGGGGATTGCTAAAGGACTATACACCAATCAAGGATGGTCCTAAGGTCACCTTTGGTGGTTCTAAAAAGAAATCATCAAAGGCTTTGGTAACATTTCTAGCAACCTTATTACTATCACTCAAGTGGCTTATGTTAAAGGTTTGAAACACAACCTAATTTGTATAAGTCAGCTGAGTGATCTAGGATATGACATCTCATTTGTCAAAGATGGTTGTCATATCAGGAGGTCAAATGATCAAAAGATCATTCTGACAGGTTATAGGAAGAAAAATGTCTATTGTCTAGACATTATGTATGAGAACATTGGTTCTCCTATTTATCTTGTAGCTGATGAGAAAGTCTCACATTGTGTTAAATGACACAAGAGGCTAGCCCCATCTTAACTACAAGACAATTGGCCAACTCTTTTGCAAAGAGTTAGTGAGGAATGATCCTCAAGTTAAGTGTAAAAATGTTGGGATATGTTCAGCTTGTCAAAAGGGCAAGCAGACCAAATCCACCTTTAATAGCATTGAGAACAAAGATGCTGTGAGGTGCCTATACCTCTTGCATATGGATCTTTTTGGTCCTATGCCAGTTCATAGCCTAGGTAGGAAGGTCTACACATTTGTGGTTATAGATGATTATTCAAGGTTTTCCTGGGTGTTCTTCCTAAGGCAAAAATCTGAGACACCTAGTATCTTTTATAGTTTTGTCAAACAAATTCAGAATGAGTTAGACAGTACAGTGGTCAAAATAAGAAGTGACCATGGTACTGAATTCCAGTCTGATAGTATGACAAAGCTATGTGAAGAGTTTGAGATATTTCAGGAATTTTTCTCACCAAGAACACCTCAGCAAAATGGTATTGCTGAAAGGAAAAATAGAACCTTGATAGAAGCTGGTATAACCATATTAAGTGACACATCTCTCCCTGAATATTTCTGGGATGAGGCAGTTAATACTGCATGTCATGTAATTAATAGGGCTACTATCACCAAGAGCCACAATAAGACCCCCTATGAGATTGTGAAAGGCAGAAAACCAAATCTATCCTATTTCAGGATCTTTGGTTGTAAATGTTATATACTTAACAATGGTAAGTCTTACTTAACTAAGTTTGCTGCCAAATCCCAAGAAGGGATCTTTGTTGGGTAGAACAACAACATTAAGGCTTATAGGGTCTACAACTAGACTACTCAAGTTGTAGAGGAGTCAGTACATGTAGTGTTTGATGAAGCTAGACTCATTAACAATGAATTGTCTAGAAGTGTATGCAGCTCTACAGGTGTGACTGAGAAGATGGACAAGCTTACCATTGTAGAAGACTCCACTGCAAATCAGGAAGAAGGTGGCTGTTGTCCAGGGGGAGTACTAGATACACCTGATGCTGAAGAAGATCAAGGAGTACAACAAGTTGAAGAAGCTGTAGGAGTACAACCTGAAGACAGGCTGCCTCCAGCAATGAGACATCTAAAAGATCATCCAGCAAATCAAATTATTGGTGATCTCAGACAAGGGATACAAACAAGGAACAGAAATCTAAGTTCAGTACTCTACTCCAGCTTTCTATCCCAAGTAGAGCCAAAGAAATTTGAAGAAGCCATCCTAGACCCTCATTGGATTGAGGCTATGCAAGAGGAGCTGAACCAGTTCAAAAGATGCAAAGTCTGGGAGCTAGTTTCTAAACCAAAAGACCACAACATTATTGGAACCAAGTGGATCTTTAGGAACAAGTTGGATGAACAAGGAGTGATTATAAAGAACAAAGCAAGACTGGTTGCAAAAGGATATAGGCAGGAAGAAGGTATTGACTTTGATCAGACCTTTGCTCCAGTAGCCAGACTGGAGGCAATAAGGATGTTCTTGGCCTATGCAACCTATCAAGGGTTTAAAGTATACCAAATGGATGTTAAGTCAGCTTTTCTGAATGGAAATCTGAAGGAAGAAGTTTATGTGGAACAGCCATCAGGTTTTTTTGATTCAACTAAACCTAATTATGTTTATAGACTTAGGAAGGCTTTGTATGGGTTAAAACAAGCCCCTAGGGCTTGGTATGAAACCCTGTCTAGTTTCCTCATTGAGAATAAATTCACAAGGGGGAAAATAGACAAGACTCTATTCCTTAGGGAATCTAGAGGCAAGATCATCCTAGTCCAAATATATGTGGATGACATTATATTTGGGTCTACAGAAAGTAGTCTTTGCAAGAAGTTTGCAAAACTAATGCAAGGTGTTGAGATTATATTAGCCAGCAGGACACATGTGTGTGGGACCGCATGTTTGGGCTTTCCCCATCGCGTTCCAGGTCTGGGTGTTGACCCCGGTGGGCCCCCTTGTATGGCGGAATATCCCCGCGGTCCTGTGGTTGGGGTTAATCCCACATCGCCCGCAGACTTCTCCACTTTGTGTTCATGTACCCCGCCACCCTTCATCTCAACACCTGGGTTTTGAGATGAACTAATGGGTTGGCGGGTTCTAACTTGGTATCAAAGCAGGTTGTCCTGCTGCGGGGGTGTGTTGAGATTATATTAGCCAGCAGGACACGTGTGTGTGGGACCGCATGTTTGGGCTTTCCCCATCGCGTTCCAGGTCTGGGTGTTGACCCCGGTGGGCCCCCTTGTGTGGCAGAATATCCCCGCGGTCCTGTGGTTGGGGTTAATCCCATATCGCCCGCAGACTTCTCCACTTTGTGTTCATGTACCCCGCCACCCTTCATCTCAACACCTGGGTTTTGCGATGAACTAATGGGTTGGCGGGTTCTAACTCAAGGACAATTTGAAATGAGCAGTATGAGGGAACTTAAGTTCTTCTTGGGTCTCCAAGTTAGACAGACTGAGGATGGTTTATCCATATACCAGTCTAAGTTCACCCTAGAATTAATAAGTATGGTATGGAATCATCCACTACCATGAAAACTCCTATGGGGTCAAGTATGTCTCTTAGTAAAGATGATGTAGGGAAACCTGTAGATGAAACTTTGTATAGAGAGATAGTTGGCTCCCTCCTATATTTGACTGCAAGTAGACCAGATATCATGGATGCTACATGTGTCTGTGCTAGGTACCAAGCTTGCCCTAAAGAATCTCATTTGACAGCAGTCAAAAGAATTTTGAGATATCTTAAGGGCAGACCTTATCTAGGCCTTTGATATCCTAGGAATGGAGACTTTGAACTGACAGGTTATTCAGATGCAGATTTTGCCGGCTGCAAGGAAGATAGGAAAAGTACAACTGGAACCTGTCAATTCCTAGGTGGAAGACTGATATCATGGAGTAGCAAGAAACAAATAAGTGTGGCTATCTTCACAGCAGAATCAGAGTATGTTGCTGCATGAAGTTGTTGTGCTCAACTTCTATGGATACAACATCAATTAGAAAATTATGGTATTCAAGTAAGTAGAATACCTATATTTTGTGATTCTACAAGTGCTATTTCTATTGCAAACAATCCTATCTCCCATAATAGGACTAAGCACATAGAAATAAAATACCATTTTCTAAGAGAACATGTAGAAAAGGAAGATATTTCCCTAGAGTATATAAATACAGATAATCAGTTAGCTGACATGTATACTAAGCCCTTAGATGAAACCAAATTCAATAAATTTAAAATTGAATTAGGGATGATAAACTTGGAATAGTTTACAAACAAAAAAAATTGGCTAAGTAAAATAGTGTCGACACACAGAGTTGTCTGTGTCGACACAGAAAAGTGGTGTCGACATTTCGGAGAAATTGTGTCGACACATCTTGACAGTAAGTGTCGACACTTAAGAGAATTAGTGTCGACACATGAGGAGTAGGTGTCGACACATCCAAGGTGGTGTCGACAATTAGGATTTACTTAGAATTCGTCTAGTAGAGTCTCGACTAAGTGTCGAGCTAAGCGGTGTCGACACATAAACAAGTGTTGACACATATATTCTGTCGACTATACTTGTGTCGACACATGATTGTCGAGACATTATAAGTAAGTGTCGACACTTATCAACAGTGTCGACACAATTTCAGTATTTTGACGCGCCCTTTCATCTTCGAATCTAGAAAGGTATAAATAGGTTTTCGCCATTATTTGTCGACACGCTCACCAAAGTTTCGAGATCAAACTTGTGTGTCGACATCTCTCTTCTCTAATTCAAATTTCTTCAAACCCTAATGGCGCCCAAGCTAGAAGAGAATGTGAATGAAGGATACGAACTCGTGCGACACACATTTGAGGACGCGGAACCCGAGATCAAAGGCGTGATAACCCTAATAGCAGAGATTGGGTTAGAATTTCTTATTTCAGAACCAATTAAGATCTGGAAGAAGGAAGTCCTGGAGTTTCTGAATGCAGCAACATTAGATGAATCAGGACTCAAGATTAAGTCAAGAGTTCATGGGGCAAAGGTGAAGGTCTCTCCTAAGAGTCTGAGAAAGGTACTACAGCTACCAAGGACTAAGGAAGAAGAAGATGTTTCAGCTTCTAAGACTAGAGAAGCATTGACATGGTGTGGTTTGGACTCAAATCTGAAAATAGGATCTGTTTTCAATAGGAAGAGAATGAATATGCAAGGCAAATTCTTATCTGAAATTGTTGGCAAGGTTATCCTGAGCAAGCCTGGAGGGCATGATAGAATTTCAGCTTATATGTTTAGCCTCATGACAAAGATAATATTCAAACTAAATACTGATTGGGCTACAGTTATGTTTGATAAGATTAAAGAAAGTATGAAGAAGCCAAATCTGGGTAGAATACTAAGTCTTTACCTAGCTGGTTGTATACCTGAGGTAATGAACCAAGCTGCAGGTTCAAAGATTAACCACATGAGGAGAATGGATTTGAGAATCTTCTCTAGGTTGTATAGAGTACTTACTAAAGAAATGCCAACTCCTGAGAAGGAAACACCCCAAAAGAAGAAGAAGAAGACATCCCCTGTGGCTCAAGGATCCTCAAGCAGCTCTGAAGAGCTAGTGGTATTTAGTTCTGATGATGAATAAGGAAGGAATGTTGGACAGTCTCCAGCTAGACAAGAAGATGCAGACAGGCAGGGGGAGCTACCCTCAGCAAGTCCAATTCACCAGAATTCAATCCAGGGGGAGCCTCTACTTGTAGAAGACCCAACTCCTCTAGAGAGTGAACAAGCTACCCACACAATACTTGAGGTAATAACTGAAATTAATGAATTAGATTTCCCTATTGAGGATGATGTTTTGTCTGATTCATTACCTAATGTTAATCAGCAAACACAGACACATAACCAACCCCAGGATGTTGTCATGGAAGACACATCTGTTGCTGATCAAGTGGTTGATGAGATAAGAGATTCTCTAACTCTTCCTCAACAAGAATTTACCCTAGAAGAGCTATTCCCAGATCTTCTACAAACAGATTTTGAGAAAGAGAAAGCTGCTGCTGAGGGGGAGAAGGTCAATGTTGAGGGGGAGCAAGTGGAGATTGAAGAAGAAACTGCAAGCAAAGAGACTGAGAAACCAAAGGATGCTGATGAACTACCAAGGACAGAGAAGGATTCACATCCAAGTCCTAAGGACATAGTGAATATTGATAGCACATCTACATCAGAAGATGAAGAGGCTGCAAGATCCAAGAAGAGGAAATTTCAAGTCTTTAAGAGAAGGAGTCAGCATTATAAGAAAGTCCTACAAACAATTGCTCCACAGCCTGCCCCATCAACTGATTACAGTTCATTGATGGTGGCTTTACAGATCAAGCTGGATGAGCAACGGCAAGCTCTGGAAAAGTATGTGGATGAAGGGAATAAGTCACTGCAATTTGATCTGACACAGGATATCAAATCTATCAGATTTGAAGTAAATCAAAACAAGAAAGAAATGACTGACTGCTTCCATAAAGGAGGAAATGCAGTAGTCTATCTGGCCACACATCAAGAGCAACTAAAGACAGAACTTGATGAGCTAGAAGTGAAGCAAGGGTATGTCCTGGAAAATCAGATAAGAATGAATGACAATTTGACTGAATCACACAATTTGATAGTCACTTAGATGCAGAATCTGGCTGCTGCTCAAACTACAGCAAGGACTACTGCCCAGGAAGAATTTGATAAGAAGTTCCAAGAGAATATCACTTCATTTAAGACTATTATTGAAGACTCTAAGAAGGCAATAACTGAACAACTTCAGAAGTTCAAACCCTTCTATAAGGATGGAGTTAATTATCTGAATCATCAAATAAGATTTCAGAAAGATGATCTGAGGGATCACATTGTTAGAGAAGTCATAAAGGGGGAGAGGGTGTTAGTCAAAGCCAGCTCTGATCATGCCAAATGGATTTCAAATTCCATCAGAGCCACCCTTGGATATCCTCCATTATGTGATGATGACAATGTTGCAGAGTCTGGAATTAATCCTGCATATCTTGGAGGGGAGCAAGCTGAAGTGGCTCAAGTAATATACCCTCCACCAGACTTTGATATGATACATCAAGATATACAGACAATGTATAGCCCTCCTGAGGGAAATCAGAATGTCATCCTTGAGAAAGTGGTTCAGCCTGTGCCAGAGGCAATACTGAAAGAACAAGAAGCTTTGCTAAAAGAACAAGAGACTCAATTGTCTAAGAAGAAATTCAGAGAGCAAGCTGAATTGAGGCCTGATTTTGAACAATGGAGCCCCACTTCCAGGAATATCATCTTGACTGCATGGAAGGCTGTCAAGGACAATAACCAGGATAGAAACAAGTGGTATTCTGAACTGGAGTGGAGGAAGCATGAGAACAGACAAGAGGCTATTGTTCAATATAGAAGAAAGGCTAAGATGGGAAAGCTACCTCCTACTGCACAGGAGCCTAGCAAGTACTTTCCCAAGCCTTATCATTACTTTGAAAGGCAAAAGATCAAGGCTGAAGAATTGAAAAAGAAAGATCTTAAAGGGAAGAAGCTTGCTGCTACTGAAGATACTGATGCTCCTGTCCAAGCAAAGATACAATCAGGAAAGGGCATTGTGATTAAGGAGTCTAAGCAGTATTAGGATAGAGATTTTTCTTAAGTTTACTATGTGTAATCAGTTGTATTCAACTTTCTGTAAACTTTTGAATATTGAAAATGTTGAAGTTGTTAGAACAATGTGATATGTGTTAAATCTATTACATTACTGTTCTGAGATATTTGTGTATACATGTTTTGTTTATACATGTTTATGTACTTACCCTGTCATTTACTATTGTTTTACATCATACTGTGAATTTGTTATGTATGTTGTATATCATTGACTAAGGGTTATGACTTCTCCAAATAGGGGGAGATTATTGGATACATTGGAATATATGTACCTGATTTGAAGAAGCCTCACCCTACTCAATGATATACATCAAAATGTATTTGATGTGTTTTTGAGTTTAGTTGTGCAGGTTAAGTATTTGCAGGGAAAACTGAAAAGTTTCTAAGTTTATGTGTCGACACCCAGAAGGAAAGTGTCGACACTTAAGAAGGCTTGTGTCGACACCTAGAGAAGCTGTGTCGACACTTGGAGTAATTGTGTCGACACCATGAATGCAGAGTCGACACCAGAGGAAAAGTGTCGACACATACAGACAGTGTCGACACTCAGTGAAGAATTGTCCAGAGAAGCTGTGTCGACACTTAGAAGCAGTGTCGACACCCAGAGGAACTGTGTCGACACTCAGCAAACTTCAACAAAGTTTAAGTACAAGTGTCGACACTAGAAGGCTGTGTCGACACTCAGCAAATTTCAACAAAGTTCAAGTACAAGTGTTGACACTAGGAGGCTGTGTCGACACTCAACAAATTTCAACAGATTCTAAGTACAAGTGTCGACATAATGAAAAATGTGTCGACACACAGCCAAAGTCTCAACACAAGAAGAATATGTCGACATAATGAAGAATGTGTCGACACACAGCAAAAGTATCAACACAGAAGGCATGTGTCGACACCAAAGGGATGTGTCGACACTTAGCAAGTATCAACACAAGAAGATGTGTCGACACAAATGAGTTGTGTCGACACTTACAAGAAATCAACTAAGTATCAAAGAAGAAGGACTTGTGTCGACACACAAGATCAGTGTCGACACATGTTGAAGAAGCAGTGTCGAGAAGCAAATTCTACAACACAAGGAGTTGTGTCGACACCGTGAAGGCTAGTGTCGGCACTTAGTCTACTTTTGTCGACACTTGGTCTATCAGTGTCGACACTTAAAGACTGACTGTCTCGACACTTTCAGACAGTTACAGAAAATTCAAGAAATGACTGGATGACTTGACAGCTGTCATTCCAGCCGGTCTACTGCAACTGTCAGAGCTGTCAGAAAGTTGTTAGAAACCGGAAGAGTCGGTCACCATGAAGAAAGTCTATATAAAGGCTTATACCTTCAACAGATGACAAGAGTTGGAAATCAACAAAGTGAAGAACAATACAATTAGAAGAAGACCTTCAAGTGAAGATCTAAGAAGTTGGAGAGAGAGAGCTCCTTCTAAGAAGACAGTTGTTGAACCAGGCTGTGAAGAAAAGTTTCAGATTGAGTTCTGATTCTTAAGATTAGCAGTGATTGAAGATCAGCTGCATAGAGACTCAACCCTACTGTGTTCTAAATTCAAGAACCTTTGAAGGAAGCCAAGGGAGGTTGATCTCAGCAAAGTTCTTCCAAGAACTCATCAAAAAACCAGACAACTCTTCTCTCTCATTCTGAGTTGTGGGTATATACTTTGTAATTTTAATTTCTTGTAGGATCCTTAGGGATCTGAGTTGTAAGCCTGAAATTATAAAGGCTGAGTGGTAGGGCCTGTGTGCCTGAGTGTAGGAGATACTTTTCTCTGAGTGTAGGCCTTGTTGAAGGCTGAGTGTAGGTCTTGATGAAGACTGGGTGGTAGGGCTGTGTGCCTGAGTTGTAGGAGTGGGATCACTCTGAGCTGTAGGAACCTATTTGGGGTTCTGAGTGTAAGATCTGAGAATCTGAGGAATAGTGGAGAAGTTGGGCCGAATCTAGTACACTACTAGATAGGCGAAGGGGGAAAGTGGATGTACCCAGACCTTGGGGAACCACTATAAAACTGTGTGTATTATGTGTGTGTGATTGATTCTGTGTATGTTGTGTTAAAGTTCTGTGAATTCTGTGATTAATTCTGCCTAAAAGTTTAAAAAGATAAGGTCACCTATTCACCCCCCCATCTAGGTGATTAGGTACAATTTCTTTCAACCTCGACCATCCACATTATCGGCCCCAAAAATCATGGGCGCACCCCCTCACATTATGGTCCTCATCAGCAAGTATAGACTACTACGTTGTATAGCTTACATGAGCATGGTGTACCCTCACATCATTGTCAAAACTCCTCTCCCCGCAAAAATGCATCCTCTGGAGTCCAATCTGCCCAGCAATATCAAATTTTTGCGCAGCTTGGATACTAGATGTACCAGCTTAAGTCTACTCACTGCCCCGTCATATGTCTGGATATCCATCGTCCCTATCCTCGTGACCTCGCATGTTGAGCTATCACCAAAGTAGATTGACCCATATGTCACATCCAATGAACTGAACATCCCTGCATCTAAGAAAATGTGTTGCGAAGCACTATAATCCAATATTCAGCTATCAGAGTCACTCTAACTCCCAATTATGGTAAGATAATCATCATTATCATCTAATATGGCTAGCGTCCCCTTGTCCGCACTCTGGGTGTCCCCAGAACTATGCGTATGTTATGGACAATTTCTTCTGATATGACCGCTCTGTCTAAAGTGGTAGCATGTCGTTGCCTTCCTCGATGCGTATCTGAACCACGCACTCCCAGATCCCCTTACAAACTACCTCCCTCGTCGTCCTCCTATTGTCAAAGCATGCTCACCGCCAGGAGTGGGGTCTGACAACATCTGACTGAACAGTAACACAGATGTGATCTTCTCCATGTCTATGGTATCCTTCTCATACAGTAGCGTGGTTTGCATGTGCTTGTACGATGCCGAGAGCGAGGTAAGAAGCAACAAGAGCTTGTTTTTTCCTCCACCTTCACATCAACCACATGCAGTTGATTCAGAAGACCGCTGAACACGTTGAAGTGTTCCTATAGGTTTCCACCCTCCTGCATCTTCAGGTTGTACAATCACTGCTTCATCAACAACTTTATGGTCAACAACTTGCTCAAATATAGCCCCCCAAGCTTCTCCCACAGCTTGATCGCAGACTCTTCAACATCGATGTTGAACAATATCTTGACGTCGACGCACAACCCGATATCACTGGTGGTGCGCTCATCTATCCCAAGCCATTCTGAATCCTTCATCGGAGCAGGCAAAGCATTACGCCCCTGCAACACTCACATCAATCCATGTTCAACCAGCATGTCTTTGACCCGAATCTGCTATATGCGGAAATTCCTGCTGCCGTCAAACTTCTCAACTGAATATCTGGCCAACACTGTATTCTTTCCTGCCATAGCTGCCCTCAATACCTCAAGGCAGCCTGATTAATTCACAAATCAGATTTAGTAAGATAGGGAACATATCATTGTCGTCACATACCGTTGACCCAAATCTAAATCAAAACGTCCAATCAGACACCTACAAACATGTCTCTGATACCACTTGTTAGGAGCCGAAGTACGACACCCACATGCACAACTATAATCAACATATATAGGGTAAACAAGAACAAAAATAATAATGAACGACAAACACGCAAATAAATAGCCACGTAATTTATATTAAAAAAATATAACATATAATAGGAGAAAATGTGGGATCTGATAAATGGCACCACGCGTGAAATTGGACACCACCACGCACTAAGATAGAACAATACTTATTGCAGCCCGTTGAGCAACAAACGCATAAGGTTCACACATGAACCTTCGTCGTCGGACGACGACCAACCCGCAGCCACCACTGAAGAGAACTCTTGTCGAGGCTGACTGCACATGCGCAAGCCTACGTCACCAAGCCTGCATCCACACCACCTCCACCACGGCTAAACCTAGTCGAGCTAAGGTACGACAACCCTATGAATTTCTTTGTCGGAGGTCACTGCCGTGTAGATGAGCAGAGCCCCACCACACAACACCTTCTCCAAGAAACGGCCAAGGTAAAGACCACCAAGGCCAGCGGCTAGATGCACCAGGGGCGGAAAGATCTGACTCCTTCCAGTATACGGGAGTCGCAAAACCTCCATAGGGCAGCGCCACCCTCGCGGGAACCAGAAGACAGGCGGCTCCTCCTTCATCTTTGCACGAACAGGAGATATGGGGTGTGGCTTCTCCTCCTCGCAAATAAAAGGGCGACTGCTCACTCGCGATCCAGGAAAAGGGGGGCGGCTTAGTTCTCACACGGGAGGCTCCAGTTCGGGTTTTCTTTCTAACCTAGATCTCAAAATGAGATCTAAATAATGAAATAAACCGGATCTGAATCTGGTTCGGATCCGAATCCAAACCAACAACCCAACATGTCGTGTATCTCTAGTTCTCAAGCCGAGACCTAATGAATCCAATATTGTATTCAGATCCTAGTTGGGTCCAAATGCAAATGAACCAAACTAATATACCTCAAACTTGGTTCATGATCCAGAGTGATGTGTAAAATTTGCAATTAAAAATATTTTCAAATTTTAAGAACTATAAAAATATCTTCATCTCTACGGCCTGTTGATTACTTCTACTCGCGCAAAT
Source organism: Platanthera guangdongensis (assembly GCA_039583875.1). Taxonomy (NCBI): domain Eukaryota; kingdom Viridiplantae; phylum Streptophyta; class Magnoliopsida; order Asparagales; family Orchidaceae; genus Platanthera; species Platanthera guangdongensis. The sequence continues at coordinate 19,164,087 of CM077164.1, forward strand.
AATTGTTATTTTATCGGAATATAAAAAGTGTTTGAAAATGGATAAAAGTTAAAGATGAAGAAAGCATTTGATCGGAAATCCTTCTAAGTAAAATAATTCGTAAAACTTTAATTCATAAAATTAGATCGAGAACAATTCGACCGTAGAGATTCCCAAATTTTGAAGCGTCTCTCTCGAGAATACGTTTTCAACTAACCTTAGCATGATCGATCAGTTGGTACGCCCTAAGATTACATTATGCGGTGAACCCCACTATTGGGTTTAATCTCAATCTGAAAGATTTGTGTTGCCCTATCTCGAGAATAGCATGCAACTCTTTTTATTTTTGAGCGATCTCCTCATATTTACAACCTCTCGATAAAATCTAGGATACAGATCTAGGATCAAAAACTATGTTAGTGTTACGTTTAAATGATCTCCCCGTATCCACAGGCTCTCGTTAAAATCTAAGATACGGATCTTCGATCGGACTCGCAACACTAGAATTCGAACAAATAGAAGTCAAAGATAACTCGAAGCAAATTAAAGTAGAAAACTTTGATATATATTAAAAGAAAATAACCAAAGTTTCTTGCTTTTCAAAGTTCATTATGATCTAGTGCCAATGAAAATTTAGTTATTCATCATGATGGAGAAATTACATAAAGTAACAGAGAGAGACATGACTACTACAAATAAGAAAGCTTGAATTACTAAAATACAAACTTAAACTACAACTAGGAGAGAAAATTAACTAAGCTAAACTATGAACTTGAAATGAAAAATAAGGAAAAACAATACCATATTACAGATTTTCTTCACCAAAATCTCCCTCCACGGCTTAAGGAGAAGACTAGTATTTATGAGAATTGTTGCAAGAGAGTCACGCCCCCTGGTCACGCCCGTGACCAGGGCGTGTAAGGTACGAAACCAACGACTTGAAAGCCCGGGAAACGCTGGGAAGCCAAACCACCAAAAGTCATTTCATCATGGGTCATGCTTTCTAGTCATGCCCGTGACCAGGGCGTGTAGCGAACGGATCTGAAAACGGCGGGAGAATGACTCGATCTGGAGTGATGGCGACAATTGTTGAAGAAGCCACGCTTTTAGGTCACGTCTGTGATCCGGGCGTGACTGCTTGAAACGGTCGACGACGGAAACTGACTTTCATAACTCTGAAGCACGCATGAGATCTGGATGACACGCTCTTCTTGTCACGCCCGTGGCAAAGACGTGTAACTTTAAACTGACGTGACAACTCATTCTGAATAGCGGACACGCCCCTAGTCACGCATGTGACCAGGGCGTGTAATGTTAATCTGACGTGGAAACAACTTTCTGGCAACGGAGGCGAGACACGATCCGTTACTGCGGTCACGCCCCTGGTTCACGTCCATGATCGGAGCGTGTAATACTTGATTTTCCAGAAAATCTTTAAAACTTTGCCATGTTTACACCAGTGATTGAGCTCCAAAATTATATTAACTGCCCAGAATTACCTGAATTTCAGAAAAAAGTTAATTAGGGACTCAGATTTGAAAATTATGAATAAAATTTGTTAAATTATTAAATAAAAACTATAGTAAAAATAAGATAAAATAAGAGTTATCACAGAGCAACCACCTACAAGATGCAATATATACACAAACCATAAATTGAACTGAGCACAGTTTGCAGGTAGCATCAACAACACGGAGAACCATCCATACCTTGATTCACCTATGCGATGTCTATGCAACAAGATCACATAATAAGTCACGCCAAACTCGAGTCACTGAAGCGTGATCCACTACCGCACCTCTTTGACCATCCTCCATGTCGCTAATAGAAATCATGTGGTCACCATCAGTTGGTACATGCTACCAAGCTGCACTGCTTGTTTGGGTACAACATACTCATATGTCAACGTTAAAATTAACCTCTTGCCATAAAATTATAGCTTGTTGAGTCGAGCCTGCCAAAATATATTAGATTCCCTCATGACTTGTGTACAAGAAATACCCTCTTCAAGCCTACACACTACTCCTTCACGCATCTAGATGTACACTATCCTTTTCCTTGCAACTTCACACGTTGAGTCGTTGTCAAGAAATACCGACACAATTTTCAGCTCCATCGTAAAGAACATTGTCATGCTTGAGTACATGTTAGAGAGATTAAGGCTGCGTTTGGCGCAGGTCATCACAGCTTATTTGCTCCGATGAGGTTGGACAAAAACGTCATTGTCATAGAATGTATGTTTAGTATCACAAATGTTACAAAAAAGAAATTAGTTTGAGGCATAAGATTTTAGTATGACAATGATATTTTTGTCCAACCTTCCCGGAGCAAATAAGTCACTGTAAGCCACGGCCAAGCGCACCCTAATTGACTTGTAGTGTTGGTAAGAGAATTATCACTTTACACTCCCAATTCTAGCACTGTCTTGGCAGTGTAATAGTGCACCTATAACAACTATATCATATTGGTATGATCAGGCCCCACATTATACAATCATGACAAGCTAGATTTTAAAAGTGATTTAAAAGTAACATCAGTCCAAAACATCTTCAAAAATTAATCAACTCGCGGTAGAAAAACATGTTAAAATTCTAAAATGATATATTTTAGAATTAGATTTATCAGTTGCAGAAGACGACTCGTCGATCTGACTCGCAAATTTCCGCTGGATTCACCTTCTTTTCCCTCTAAGATCTTTTCATGTTCTTTTTTGTTACCCTAAAATAGAGAATAACCACTTTAGAATAATGGTTCAAACCCACCTTTTCTGACCTAAAGCCCATGGAAATCATCTCAGCTGTCGGATCTCAAATTCCATTATCAAACGACTCCGAAACGAACTAAAAATATCAATTTTGCAAAGTACAACCTAGGATGCATCAGGTGCATGTAATGTCATGCAACACCATAACATTATTCAACCTATGCTGATAACTCCAAACTCGTCGTACATCGAACTTCATGCAACATCTCTAATAAATAATTTTGTTTTCGTTCTTGTTGAACCAAAACTAGAACCGTAGGCGTTTTCAATAATTATGCGACCAGCCAGAATGGGGGGGGGGGGTGAACATGATTGCTGCCCCTTTTCGTGCCTGACGCTAGAGGAATGTCCAATGGGGAGACCTATCTTGGCCGGTTCAAGAAAATTTTCCAGTGATTCACTCCAGAGGTCGTTTGAAGGGTCAAACATGCTAAAAATAACATGAAATTGAGCCTATCATAATCGTGTCGGTGAGCCGCTCACAGTCGTGATCTTATTTAATCTGGCCAGTTTGATATTTTTTAGAAACCCACCAAAAGTACTTAATAAAGGTTATTAACATATACATGTATATACATTATTTCAACACTTTAAAACATTTATCAAAACATGTTGTATACTATAATGATATATTTTTTGAAGAGAGAAAGCAGCTGCTCTGGGATTACGAGCAAGTGCTCGGAGATCTTGGAGCAACTGAACGCTTGACCATTGTTGATTGTGTCATAAAACTCCAACAACTTGGAGCAAAGCAATACGAGCAAGTTTGATGTGTAATATGCACGTGTTTTGCGTAACAGTACATCTGTGCTCTGTTCCTCTGGACGGCTGCTAATTTATTATAAAAAAACTTTATATACCTAACACACACTATGCTAGTCGTGTACAAAAAACCCACCCGGGCCCGGCCGGGAAAATGCCCGGGTAGGCCCGGCCCGGGCTAAGGCCGGGCTTGGGGGTCTTACCGGGCTCCCATATTAGATGGTTGCCCGACCCGTTCCGGGCCGGGCAAAGCCCGGACACCGGGCCTAGCCTGGGCCCGGCACTTAGCTATGCGGGATTTCGTAAAATACTACCTAATAGGCGGGATTTCAATCTCGCCTAATACAGGCGGGATTAAAATCGCGCCTACTATAGGTGGGATTTTAATTGCGCCTGTTGGGTAATTAGGCTGCCCGTGCCCGACCCGGCCCGGGCCGGCCTGAAGTGCCTTATCGGCCCTCTCTTTGAGAGGGACCCCGAGCCCAACCCGGCTCAAGCTGAGTCCGGGCCGAGCCCGGTTGGCAAAAACCTGGTCCCCGCCCAAGCCCGTCCCGATGCCTGCTTATAAATATTATAATATTCCCTAAAAATGCATTACAATGTAGTAATTAATTATAAAAAATTATTTATACACCCTCTTTGAGGGAGCCAGCATGAAGGGCCTTATCGGCCCCCTCTTTGAGAGGAAGCCTGAGCCAGCCCGGTTTAAGTTGAGCCCGGTTGGCAAAAAATCCAGGCCCGACCCGTCCGGCCCAAGCCCATCCCAATGCGTACTTACAAATATTATAATATTCCCTAAAAAATGCATTACTACGTAGTAATTAATATATAAAAAATATTTATACACCTAACACATACTACGCGTGCTTGTAAATATTATATTATTCCCTAAAAAATGCATTACTATTTAGTAGTCTTTAATTCTTTATGATTTAAAAAATAAATACCACGTGTTTCACAGGCTGGACCACGTTGCGGGGCCCCTACTTATTATTCACAGTATTTCCTCGAACGGTTCCAAGTTAAAACGTGCGGAAATGTGAATTTAAAGTTTAAACAAACAAAGAAGTGAAAATTATTTTATTATGAAAGATTAAACAATATCGATAATGCGAAATTATCCTGAGTGCGCTACCCGCACCGACACCGTACTTGCGATCTGAGACACTATTTTGCCCCTTTAAAGCTTATTAATCACGCTTTTATCCATCCAAGTTATCAATTATTAAACAACTTTACAGAATATGAATTCTAATAACATATTCTGGTCAAATGTGATCTGATTATTTCAGTCCGTTTCGAAATTGTTGACCAAAATTATTGTAAATACGATATCCATATTTTTCACAAGATTAATCGGATTTTATAATAATTTTATTGAACTTTATCAATACCAACAAATTAAGGCTCTATTTGGCTGCCTTTGCTCCGTTTTCACCCGCCTGTCCGCCTTGAGAAACGCCCAAAAAAAAACTGCGTTTGGAGAAGCCACCTCCCCCCTCTGATTCGAACACTCCGTTTCCACCCGTCGGATCGACCCGCCACCGCGGAACCAAATGAATGCTTAACCTCCATAACTATTATCCTATGTAGTTGGTTGAAATTTCTATAGAAATCACCTAACAATATTTGCAAGAAGTTTTCTCTCCTAAGCAAAAAAAAAAAAGAAATTTGTCATATGATAAATCCACTTTGATAAGTAACTAAATAGTATTCTTGTTTCTTTAAAAAATTATTAATTATTGCAAGATCATAGGCTAAAATAAATCAACTACAGCTTAAGGTAATTACAATTGATGAGGATGAGATCCCTTAAAAAGGATAGGAGTGAATATAATCACACCCCCTATAATATCCACCCTAAAATAATGTGATTATGGGTTTGACTGCACGCGTGGTCATCATGCCCGATCCCTTCGCACGCCAATCCCATCACGTGTAACGTCACATCTGTCACGGGCGCCGACTCGTCGGCGTCGATTGGCCGGCCTCATTCCAGGACGTCGGACGCCCCGTCCTTTCACCGCCGCCGGCACTCGGCCGAGGGAGCGGTCGGGCCGGCCGCCTCTCCTCGGCCGCCAACGCGCGACCGAAGGAGCGCCCGGGCCGGCCGCCCCTCCTTGGCCGCCAGCGCACGACTGAGGGGAGCCGCCGGGCCGGCCGCCGCTCCTCGGCCGCTCCTCCTCGGTCCCCGGCGCACGGCCGAGGGAGCAGCCGCCGCCGGCCTCCCCCTTCCTCAACCGTTGGCACGCGGCCGAGCCGGACGCCCCTCCTCGACCGTCGCCGGCGGTCTCCCTCCTTGCCGGCAAGTCTGGCGGCAAGTTCGTCGGCCGCCCATGGGAGCCCGTCCATGTCGTCCGATCGTTTCGGGTCATTCCCCGTCATTTGATTCACGTGTAACCACCCACTAACCGCCAGGTTAGTGAGAAAATTTTATTATTAATTTAATTAGTGTACAAATAGCAAAATTAATTATCCTAATATGCGCCCCTAAACCATAGCAAAAATAGTTATAATGGTGGTTATGGCGTGCGGATAGCCGCGTAACCACCATAACCACATTCTTGAAGTTATAAAAGTAGTATCAGGCCTCCTCATTTCTCATTTTTTTTCTCCGAGTCTTATTCTTGCTCAGGTCGGAGCTCTGCCAAATTTCTCATACGAGCAGCGTCCGAGCCGCACTCATGCCGCACCAGAGCCGCGAAAGAACCGCGTACGAGCCACATTCAAGCCACCGGAAGAACTCCAATCTCTCGGTTTCCAAGAGACCTCCGCAGCTGCAAATTCAAGTGCTCTGCTCCCACGTTCAGAGCCAGCGGGACACTCAGTGAAGCTCATTGTCGCAAAGTGCAATTTGTAACAAACGCCGGACGCGACGGCCCGTCGTCCGCTGTGTGCTAAGTGTTCTCTCACCTCAAATTGTAACGAGAGGCGGTCTGTCGTCCTTGATTCAACGAACAAGTTGTAACAGACATGAAATAGTGGATTTTGACCGGCACAGATCCGGTCACGTGATTTTTTACCTGGTTGAGTGGTTTTTCCACGTTAAAACTTTGTGTGTGCAATCAATTTACTTCATTGAGTGTGTGCACGCTCGACCGTTCCGAGAGCTATGACGGTCCAAGTTTTCCGGCCCGACCCGAACGTCGAGTTAGACCGCAACAACTATGGTGCCCAAAATAATTGTGTACGTTTTTTTTTTGAAGTTTATGTCATGTGATTTATACCAAAGAATTTTTTGCAATGGACATTGGAGGAGGGTGGAAACTGAACTGGAACAGCGGTCGAAAAAGGGGACGTTTTTTCTTGTTAACATCTTTCGGCCGAAAATGAATTTATTATTTAATTCATTCGGTGTCAGCTTGCCCTAAACGTGTTATTCGAATCTCGAAACTAACTTGAAAATTGATTGATTATTGAGCCAAAGGAATTAGTTAAAATTGATTCGATTCAATTTGAGTTGGTTCAATTTAACCTAAATCTGATTTCCAGTTGATTTCGAGCCAACCCTAAATAACTCGAAATATGATTCGAATCAGCTCGAATTAATTAAAAATTTTATATATTCATTAAAATATTCTTATTTTTAAATTAAAATATTAAAATTTAAACATAAATAAAAAGAATAATGACATTGAGTGTTTTATTTGCTAAATTTATAGGGTGTTTAATTTAATTTTGAACCAATTAGGAATTATGAGAAAATTTGCTGAATTTTGAGCCGGTTTGATTCGATTTTGAGCTGATTCAGAATCGAGCCATTTTTAGTCGAGCTGACTCGACTCAAAATCGAAATTTTGAACTGAGTTCGAGTCGAAAATTTTGATTTCGAGCCGAGTACAAATCGTTTGAACTCGACTCGATATCAACCTTAGTTTCAGCACCTCAAAATTTTTTCTATTAAGAATAGTTAGCAATAGGGTGCAATTCGTATTGGTTCGGTTCGGTTCCACTAGAATCAAGAACCAATCCATATATGATCGGTTCCAAATTTTTGAAAACGGAACCAACCCACAGTTCTAAATTGTAGAACCAGAACCGAACTGAAATATCAGTTCAGTTCTCAATCTTTATGTTTAGGGTGTGAATATGTTGCACTAGAAAAAATTAATCCAAAACAAATGTTTATAAATCGAAGAAACCAGGAGTCCTTAAACTTGCATGACCCTAAAATCATCAAGGTTTCTTAATTCTTAGATTACTAAATGCATTTAATAATCTCATCATATAACATTTCATATTCAAATATTCTAATAATTAAGTAAAAAATTAACATAGCCAAAACATAAGCAAATAGTTTATAAAATTACATATGAAATATTTTCATCAAGTTAATTATTCATCAATCACTTTCAAAAGTCTCTTACTCATCATAAATATAATTTTGATACTTAAATTAAATAACTCGGTTCTTATGTCAATTCTGGGTACCTGAGTGAAAGAACTGAGAACCGAACCAAGTGGTCGGTTCTGAAAATTTTCCAGAATCGAACCGGGACACATAAGAATCAACCCGAACCGCTCGATTCGGTTCGGTTCTGATCTGTTTCTCGTTCTTCAATTATTTTTACATGTCCCTAATTACCAAAATGTATTAAAAATAGAATTTGTATTGGATCGAAAAATGTTTATAAATGAAAAAGTTCATATAAATGCGTTTTCATATAAAAAAAATAAAAACAAAATCCCAGAACATTGCAAAGGCTGTGTTCAAACCATTTTTTTATAACTACGATCACCTGTGTCCAATTAAAACTTTTCTTTTCTTTCTATTATTTCGGATACTTCAAATCTAACTTCTTCCTAAAGATTTTGGCTTGCAATAAAAAAAAGAGCAATGTTATATGGAAATGTAAATCAAAAAGTTATTCATGTAGGTCAAATTTCATATCTACAAGTCATATTCAAAATATAATTTCAAATTTTCTTAAACAAATGATCAGGTCAAATATAACATACATAAATGTCAAATAAATAAATCTTTACTTTTCCAAACTCATAGCAAAGCTTTTCTAGGAGTTCTTGCTCATAAAACCTCTTTTTTTGGTGGAGCAGGTTGGCCATGCTTCGTAATATGGCGGCGCTATATTTAACATGATGTCGATGTGTTCGTAATTATCCACCGCCCGTGCCACAACGGCAGCATGTTGAATTTTCCCGGACTTTGGAGTGAGCCGGGGTTAGCTCAACTAAAGTTAATCACAACCAGAAACACATGCATCAATAAGAGTATTTATTATTAACAACAATCTTCTTTATAAAGCGAGACATACATGGCGAGACATGATTCACCAAAACCACCACAGAGAGAGCATAGACAATTACAAAGACAAGTCAACACAAGCCGCGCAGACTCAAACATCAAGCCGCCGGTCTACAGCTATGGAGTCCGCACAATCCGCCATGCCGCAACCCAAGACGCGCGGACTCCCTGTTATTCCAATGCTAAGCTCTAGCCGCCGATCTGCAAGCCTCCTGACCGCGAGATCGCCTAGCCACTAAACCGCACAAGCTGCGATGCCGAACTGAACAGTCCGCCTGAAGCAGACGACTTATTGAACCCCAAACCAAGTTGCCAAAGAGAAGATCGTCTGGTCGCTATCCGCGACCTGCTGTTTACCGCATGTTGCTTAACCGCAGAGTCCGCACTGTCCCTGACCACAATCAGAGTCAAGTCCTGACTTTCCAACACTATCTGCACAACCTGCACAGAACAAACCGGTCAACTCAATCAACCCTTCGGATGCCGAAAGTCAGTTCGTAGCAACTGAACGCGGGCTCACTTACTGTTCATTCGCTCTCCTAGGTTCTCTCTTTCTATGTGACAAGGGTCCTATTTATAGGCATGATGAGGAGTGTGGTCACCGCCCTAGCCGATAGGAACATCGCCGCATCCCGCAGCAAGAACAAGTGTATCCGAAAGCCCGCAGATACACACCAGTCCGCTGCGCCTGTGCAGGATAGCCAGTCCGCGTATGCTTCACCATGGCCGGACACAACGCCAGTCCGCCTTGTCGCCAAAGGCCAAGCCAAGATAACTACAACCAGATTCTGCAACAACTGTTCGCCAATCCGCGGACACAACTCTAGACCGCTTATCCTGCGGATACCTCCAGTCCGCATATCCGCAGACTGCTCCAATCCGCATATCCCGCAGACTGCTCCAGTCCGCATATCCTGAGTCCACGATCATGCCAGCAAGGCAGCTGTCGGACTTAGCGGACCCAGCTCCATTCCGCACGCAATTGCGGACGCAACTCCAGTCTGCATATCCCCAAGCTAGCAATCAAGGCACATGGCACTCCTGCCGATCTCGGCGGACTGAGAAGCAGTCCGCGCTCCACTGCGCGATCTCCCCGGACTGAGCCAAACCTGGACTTGGTTCAGAAACAACCAAGTCCACACCACTAGCCACAAGGGCCAGTCTGCACTTACTGGCGGACACTGGATTCAGTCCGCCTACCCCGGCGAACTCCAGTATCAGTCCGCACTGACTGCCGATCTCCGCGGCTTCCACTTGTTGCTTCACTAGAGCAAGACCACGGCTTCTGCCAAGCCGGTATGACGAGCTCCAGTCCTCCAGTCCGCTTGTTGCCGGACTCCACGGATATAGATGTTATCTGCCTAGTTACTTCCTGGGAACCAGCTGCCTGCTGAGCATAAGCCGACCTGACAAACCGCCGCTTCTGTTCACGTAGTCTACGCGAAGAGACCGCCTAGGCCGCCACAGAACAAGCCGTGTACACCAGCCCCGCCAACCTGGCTGTCCGCCAACCCTGTCTGCGTAGTCCGCGCGGATAGGTTGCCCAAGTCCTCCATTCACCCACTTTCACTTCACAATTTTCAACACAACAACATAAAATTCTTCCAGAACATCACAGAGAGAACATCACAACGTTGTCTTTTTCGGCGGTGAAGAGGCGTACAACAACCTCTCCGATTCCGCTCACACCGCCAGCGATGATCAGTATCTTATCTTCCAGCCTTAATTGAACTGAGCGTCAACATTCGTTACCTGAAGAATTAAATGGCCTCAAACCGGTCATCATTCATAGAGAATCAGTACAACAGGGATGCATTAACTGTTGAAAATTGTGAAGTAAAAGTGATTGATTGAGCAGACCGCGCGGCTTGGGCAGTCTGATGGTGCGGTCTGGGTTTTGTGATGATGCGACCTGGGAGGCCTGTCTATTGCGACGTGATGGCGGTGCTCAGTCAGCTCGGCTTGTGGTTCTGTTGTTGGCTTGTTCTCCTTATTGTAACCGGGCAGATTGGTGGTGTATCCGCGGGAAAGTGGCGGACTCAGTTTGAGTCTGCAGAGTCCGTGGTGGCGGACTGAGTATTGGAGATCGCGAGATCGACATTGGTCCTTGCCCTTGATCTCTGTTGACGAGGTGGGTGATAACTGTGTTTCTTGGTGGCAGACTGCCCATGGAGCTGGCGATCTGGCTTCTTGTTCGCCGAGCTCGCGCCATATGATTAATGGGTGGCTGGACTTGGTCACACTCTGTGACAAGTCCAAGATATTCGCAGAGCCTGCGGTGTCCGCTGGTTGACCGGGCAATCCGTGCATGTTGGTCGTGGACTCGTGTGGCGGGCTGGTGCGGTGTTCGCAAGATGTGCGGGCTGGTGCTGTGTCCGCGTGTAACATGCAGATTGGTGCAGTATGTGGGTTTTTGCTGTCTGCGTGCTGCATAACGTGCGGACTAGTGAGGTGTCCGCCAGGTTGCGGACTAGCTTCCTGACTTGGTGCCTTGCGAATTGGCTGATGTCCGGCCTTGTCCTTGCAGACTCGACAGACTGAGTCGTGCTAGCTGCGAGCTATGGTGGTGACTCTATTCACTAGGGCAGTGACCACACTCCTCACCCCGCCTATAAATAGGACCCCCGTCACTTCAATAAAACTAAATGAACAGTAAGTTGAGCGGGAATTAATTACTGCGGCCTCAGTTTTGTAGTCCGCGTGGTTTGAGAATAACTGGTTGCTGTTTGCAGGTTGTGCAATCAGCACTATGAAGCCAGGAGTCTGGTTCTGATTGCGGTCAGCAAGCAGTGCAGCAGTAGCGGCTTGGCGGTCTCAGCGGACTTGGCGGACTAGGCGGTCTCTGAGGCAGTCCGCCCGGCTTGAACTTTCTTCTTGTTTGTTTGATTCTCAATTGTACTTGGCGAAATCATGTCTCGCCATGTACATCTTGCTTTGTAAAGTTGATAGTTGATTAATTTAAGATCTGTGGTTGCTCTTTGTTTCCTCTGATTTCTTAGCTCAGTTTATAGTTGGAGTGTTCCTACACCTAGTTCTCGCTTTCCGCTTAATCAAGTGATCAGCTTGATAGCTCTGGTAGTGCTTGCTTGATACCAGAACTACCGGTTGATCTACTTGTGAGAAATTTCAACATGGTATTAGAGGGAACAGTGGCTTGAGCAGTGATCAACCACATCTGTGCTTGGCGCTTCTGGAAGCTTTGTGATCAGTGGTTGGTGCAATGGAGGGAGCTTATACAAGGGGTCTTGGCATTAAACTTCTTACAGCGACTAACTTCAAGAAGTGGAAGTCGTGTATGAAAAGCTATCTTCTAGGCGAGGAGTTGTGGGAGGTCATCGGTGTTGACGACAAGCAAGAAGTAACTGCTGCGACTGGTTCTGCTGAGCAGATGAGAGTTTGGAGGAAGACTAATGCAAAGGCTGAGTTTGCTCTTAAATGGGATGTATCACCAGAGCTCTTTGATCACATCTTAGGATGCGAGTCTGCTGCTGAGATTTGGACAACAATTGACGGTTTGTTCAACAGGAAGAATGTAGCAAGGCTATAGTTCTTGGAGAATGAGTTTTCTAAGGCAACTCAAGGAGATCTTTCTATCTCGAAGTTCTTCCTCAAGATGAAGAACCTGTGTACTGAAATATCAACATTGGATCCTGATGAGCCCATCTCTGAGGCTAAGTTAAAGAGACACATAGTTCGTGGTTTGCAGAAGGAGTATGTGGCCTTTTTGACTTCCGTTCAAGGGTGGGCAACTCAACCTTCTTTATTGGAGCTAGAAAATCTGCTGTCATCACGGGAGAGCTTGGCGATGCAGATGGCCAGGGTGACTATCTCTGAAGGAGGTAGTGAAACTCTCTTCACTGATAAGAAGAAAAAGAAGAGATGTGAGAAGAAGAAGAAGTCTGTTGTTGAGGATGAGCATTCAACTTCATATCAGCAAGAGAGGAGCACTGCTCCTAAGAAGAATTGGAAGGAGTTGAAGTGCTACGGGTGCAATCACCCAGGACACTTCAAGCGTGACTGCAAGGTCAAGATGCAACCTGGGCATGTTGCAGACAAAAAGGGAGCTGTTTCTAGTGCTGAGGAGGCCGGGTGGGGAGGAGCATTCCTGACAAGCACGCGTGTTTGTGCTCTTTACACCGTTGACTACCAAGATGACTGGATAGTCAACTCGGGGTGTGTTCATTACCTCACTGGAGATGATTCGAAGTTCTCTTCACTGTAATCGTTCTCAGGTAATGAATCTATTATTATAGCTGATGACTATGATCATTCTGTAGCGAAGGAGGGTGTTGTTTCTTTGAATAGTACTCAACGTCTGCTTACCTTAAGGAGTGTGTATCATGTACATTGCATGAAGAAGAACCTCTTCTCAGTGACCAACCAGCTGATGCGGGCTATCATGTTCTGTTTAGCCCAACAGAAGTAAGGTTTCTCCGCAATTTATCAGCGGTAAAGATTGATGTTGCTCATGTAGGGATAAGAGTAATAAATGTGTTTGTCTTATCAACAAGCTCTTATGTTGATCGGATGAGGGTCAATGATAGAGCGGCTATCTGACATGAAAGACTAGCGCACGTTGGGTTGGACAAGCTGAAAGCTATGACAATGAGAGACTTGTGAAAGGCTTGCCAAAGTTGTCATCCTACAGATATGGCCACGTTTGTGCAGGGTGTCAGTACGGTAAGGCTCATCACCTTCCATTTGATAAGTCACAAATGAGGAGTAAGGCACCATTGGAATGCATCCATGGTGATCTGATGGGGCCAACGGTTACCGCTTCTCTTGGAGGCAGCAGATACATGTTGGTATTGATTGATGATTACTCAAGATACACTTGGGTGTATTTCATGAAAGAGAAGTCCGCAATTTTCCAATTGTTTGTGGAGTTCAAGGAGCTGGTAGAGGGCCGGCTTGGCTTGCAGATCAAGAAGTTCAGATTAGACAACGGTGGTGAGTTTGTCTCATCTGAGTTCTCTAACTTCTGTAGGAGGCACATGATCCAGATGGAGCTTACTTGTGTTCATACTCCACAATAAACTGGAGTAGTGGAGAGAAAGATTCGTCACTTGACAGAAACTTACAAGTGTTGGCTTCATGCAAAGGGCATTCCCAGGTCGTTTTGGGCGGAAGGAATGACATATGCAACCTACGTCATCAATCAGATGCCTCTGAGTCCGATCAACATGAAGTCTCCCGTGGAAATGATGTTCAAGGAGAAGGCGAGTGTGGAAAACCTTCTAGTGTTTGGATCAACCTGCTATGTTCACATCCCGGATGCTCAGAGGACCAAGCTTGATGCAAAGGAGAGGAAGTTTGTCTTTGTGGGCTATGATGAGAGGAAGAAGGGTTGGAAGTGCATGGATCCTGTGACAAGGAAGTTCTTTGTATCAAGAGATGTTGTCTTTGATGAGCTGACATCGTATGGAGGTGGCACTGTTGAGCTGCAGGAGAGCAGGGTTAATGAAGGGCAGATGGAAGCTGCTGAAGATCTTTAGGTGGAGATGCCTGTATCACCAGGAGCTCCAAGTGTTTCAAGCTCAGGGGCAGAAGCTTCTGGTTCGGGAAGCAGGGGGAGTGACACTCCAAGTATTCCTGGGAATGGAGTTGGTTCTGAGGAAGCAGTGGAGGTGGTGAACAAGGAGCAGCCTCTTCGGAGATCGAAGAGGACCATCAAGCCACCAGCTCGGTATTGCGAAGGGAACACGGTGAGTTTTGTCTCTTGTTTCTTCGCAGGCCCCTGGATGAGCGGGAGCCTTCAAAGTTTGAAGAATCCACTGGAGTTAAGGAGTGGGACGATGCCATGAATGAGTAGATGGCTGCCCTTAAGAAGAATGAAAACTTGGGACTTGGTGCCCAAGGTTGATGGTGTTACTCCTGTAACTTGCAGGTGGGTCTACAAGCTGAAGAAGAAGGCAGATGGAAGCATCGAGCGGTATAAGGCTCGCCTTATAGCTCTAGGGTTTTCGCAACAGTACAGAGAGGACTATAAGGAGACGTTCAGTCCTGTGGCAAGGATGACTTCAGTATGAGTGGTGAAAGCTTTGGCGGCTTGCAAGGGCTGAAATATGTGGCAGCTAGACGTAAATAACGCCTTTCTTTACGAGGAGATCTACAAGGACATCTTCATGGATCAGCCGCTCGGTTACATATCTGAAGAACATCTGAACTACGTCTGCAAGCTCCGAAAAGCCCTTTATGATTTGAAGCAGGCTCCTCGAGCCTGGTATGAGAAGATTGCAGAATACATCCAATTCTGTGGCTATCTGGCTTGAAACTCAGACTCGAGCTTGTCCGTCAAGAATAAGGGGGGAGCTTCTAGTTCTGGTATTGTTGTACGTAGATGACATGATCACCACGGGGAAATCTAAGGAGGAAGTAGCTAGGCTCAGGGTAGAGCTAGCTATCAGATTCGAGATGAAGGATCTGGGTGAACTCCACCATTTCCTTGGACTTGAGGTGGAGAGGAAGGAGTGCAGCATACTCGTGTCCCAGAAGGGCTATGCGGAACGGATCGTTCAGCGATTCGGCATGCAGGAGGGGAAGAGTAGCTCTACTCCATTTGATTCAGGCGTCAAATTTTGGCGGTATGAGTGGAGGATTCTTCCGGATCCTTTGGTGTTTTGGGCTCTAGTTGGGAGTCTTATCTACTTGACAACTACGAGGCCAGACATTGCTTACGCGGTTGGCCGAGTAAGCCGATATTTGGCGGAACCCAGGAAGTCTCATCTAATGGCGGCTAGGAACATCCTAAAGTATGTGAAGGTCATTTCTGATATGGGTCTCCTTTCTAGGAGAGGCATAAAGTTTATTCTTCAAGGATACTCGGATGCTGATTATGGAGGAGATGCAGAAGAACGGAAGTCAACATCCAGTTATGTCTTCACTTGTGGATCAGACAGTATCTCTTGGTGTAGCAAGAAGCAAGACTCAGTGTCCGTCTCTACTACGGAAGCAGAATACAAAGCTTCGGCTTTGGCAGCTCGGGAAGCCATCTTACTCAGGAGACTAGTAGAGGATGTCTATGAAGAATTGCACGGTCCTACTCTGCTGAGTGGTGACAATGAGAGTGCCCTGAAGCTGGTAAATAATCCAGTTTATCCCGCTCGAACCAAGCACAAAGAGATTGACCACCACTTTATTCGGTAGAATGTGTTGGAGGGATCACTTATGGTGGAGCATGTGCGGAGTGAGGACAATGTCGCGGATATATTCACGAAGTTGTTGTCGAAGGTGCTGTTTACACGGTTACGAGGACCGTTGGGCTTGATCACCACTTCTCACTTCAAGTGGGAGTATTGAAAATTATGAAGTAAAAGTGTTTGATTGAGCAGACCGCGCGGCCTGGGCGGTCTGATGGTGCGATCTAGGTTTTGTGATGGTGTGGCCTGGGCGGCCTGTCTATTGTTACTTGATGGCGGTGTTTCGTCAGCTTGGCTTGTGGTTCTGCTGTTGGCTTGTTCTCCTTATTGTAACCAGACGGATTGGTGGTGTATCCGCGGGAAAGTGGCGGACTCAGTTCGAGTCCGCAGATTCTGTGGTGACGGACAGAGTATTGGAGATCGGGAGATCGACATTGGTCCTTGCCCTTAATCTCTGTTGATGCGGTGGGTGATAAACCGTGTTTCTTGGTGGCAGACTGTACTTGGAGCTGGCGATCTGGCTTTGTGTCTGCCGAGCTCGCACAATGAGGAGCAAACACAGATTTTGCATTAATCCACTATCAACTTTACAAGGCAAGGTATACATGGCCAAAACATGATTTCGCTAAGTATAATGAGAAGAAAACAAGCAAAAAACAAACTTCAAGCCGGGCGGACTGCCTCCAAGATCGCTGAGTCCGCCAAGACCGCCAAGTTGTGCTGCTACTCTGAAACTACGGAGTCCGCACAAACCGTGCGGACAACCCGTTAATCTGCCGACGCCCGCTCTACAAGCCGTCGCCGAACTGAATGAACAGACCGCCAAGTCCGCCTAGACTGACGACTTGGTTATTGAACTTAAACCAATTGAAGGAGGGAAACTGGTTGGTCGCCACCTACAACCTGCTGCAACTGCTGATTGTAAACCGCAAGATTCACTACTTGCTGACCTTGATCAGAACCAGACGCCTGGCTTCACAGTGTTAGCCGTACAACCTACAAATAGCAACCAGTAAATCTCAAACCGCGCGACCTAGAAAACCAAGTCCGCAACAATTGATCTGCGCTCAACTTACTGTTCACTCTATTACTGTAGACGTGCCAGAGGAGTTTTTTATAGGCGGGATGAGGAGTGTGGTCACCGGCCTAGTGAATAGAGTCACCACCCTAGCTCACAGCTAGCAAAACCCAGTCCGCTGAGTCCGCGAGGACTTGGCTGGACTTCAAACAACTCGCCAGGCGCCAAGTCAAGGTTAGTCCACCACCAGGCGGACACCGCGCCAGTATGTACACATGCAGCATGCGGACACAACAACATCCCATTCACTATGTCAGTCTGCATGCTACATGCGGACAAGGCAACAACCCGCACAGCCTGCAAGCACAGCACTAATCCGCCACACTACACAACACACAGACACAGCTACAAACCATACTGCATCAGTTTGCATGCCATACGCGAACATGATGACAGTCCACATAGTTTGAGAGAGCAACGCCTCAGCACGCCACATGAGTCCACGACCAACAAGAAGACCCCCCCGGTCAATAGCGGTCTCTGCAGACACTGCATCAGCCCACCACATAAGTCCACGACCAACAGGCAGATCGCTAGGTCAACAGCAGACTATGCGGACACTGCGAACACCATGGACATGTCATAGAGTGTGACCAAGTCAGGAACCCACCAACATCTGGTGCGAGCTTGGCGGACAGGAAACCCAGACCGCCAACTCCATGGACAGTCCGCCACTATGAATGCGGCTATCACCCACCGCATCACCAGAGAACTCGGTAAGGACCAAAGCAGATCTCCAAAACAAGTCCGCAATAGCGTACTCCACGGACTCTAACCAAGTCCGCCACATCTTCGCGGATATAATCTCCAATCCGCCTGGTTACTCCAAGAACAAGAACTGCAGAACCGCAAGCCAAGCTGAGCACCACCACCAGACCACCAAAGATAGACCGCCCAAGCCGCTCCACTAGACGCCCAAGCCGTCAAGTCTACCCAGATCACTGACCACCCAGGCTGCAACATCAGTCCGCTCAGGCCGCAGACTCAGACCGCCCAGACCGCGCGGTCTGCTCCATCACCCACTTTTACTTCATAATTTTCAACACTCCTCCTTAAAGTGAGAAGAGGTGATTAAGCCCAGCAATCCTCGTAACTGTGTAAACGGCACCTTCGGCAACGGCTTCGTGAAAATGTCCATGACATTATCCTCACTTAGAACATGCTGCACAATCAGAGATCCTTCCAACACCTTCTCCCGTATGAAGTGGTGCTCAATCTCAATGTGCTTGGTCCGAGCATGACAAACTGGATTATTCACCTATTTTAGGGCACTCTCATTGTCACTGCTCAGCAGAGTAGGACCACACACTTCTTCATAGATGTCCTCTACTAGTCTCATGAGCCAAATGGCTTCCCGAGCTGCTAAGCCGAAGCCTTATATTCCGCTTCTATAGTAGAGACAAAAACTGAGTCTTTCTTCTTACTACACCAAGAAATACTCCCTGATCCACAAGTGAAGACGTAACAGGATGTTGACTTCCGGTCATCTGAATCTCCCCCATAATCAACATCCTAGTACCCTTGAATAACGAACTCCGTGCCTCTCCTATACAGGAGACCCATGTCAGAAGTGGTCTTCACATACTTCAAGATATTCCTAGCCGCTATCAGATGACGCTTCTTGGGTTCCGTCATATACCGACTTACTCGACCAATCACATAAGCCATGTCTGGCCTTGTAATTGTCAGGTAAATCAAACTCCCAACTAGAGCCCGAAACACCAAAGAATCCTCCCCTCATCCCGCCAAAGTTTGATGCCAGAATCAAATGGAGTAGAGCTACTCTCCCCTCCTGCATGCGAATCGCTGAATCGCTGAACGATCCGTTCCACATATCCTTCTGGGACACGAGTATGTCGCTCTCCTTCCTCTCCACCTCAAGTCCAAGGAAATGGTGGAGTTCACCCAGATCCTTCATCTCAACCTGATAGCTAGCTCTACCTGAGCCTAGCTACTTCCTCCTTAGAGTTTCCCGTGATGATCATGTCATCGACGTACAACAGCACAGTACTAGAAGCTCCCCCTTCTTGACGAAGAGGCTTGAATCTGAGTTTGAAGCCAAATACCCGCAGAATTGAGGTATTCTGCAATCTTCCCATACCAGGCTCGAGGATCCTGTTTCAACCCTTAAGCGCATTCCAGAGCTTGCAGACGTAGTCTAGATGTTCTTCAGATATGTACCCGAGCGGCTGATCCATGAATATTTCCTTATCAATCTCCCCGTAAAGAAAAGCATTCTTTACGTCGAGCTGCCACATCTTCCAACCCTGTCAAGCCGCCAAAGAGATCACCACCCGTACTGAAGTCATCTTCGCCGTCGGACTAAATGTCTCCTCATAGTCCTCGCCGTACTGTTGGGAAAACCCCAGAGCTACACGGTGAGTCTTGTGTTGGATCCCTAGTTTGAATTTGGGCTAGGTTCACTAATTAAGATGTTTGACCCACTTTGTATAGCTAGGGTCAAGTTTGTTAGTCCTAGAGTTTAGGCTAGTCATTAGTATCAATCTTCATGGACCAGCCTACAGAGGACTTCAGTAGACTCAAGAATTAGAAGAATTCAGAGTTCAGATTATTAGTTCGAAGTTCTTCGAACTCAGCTCGATGATCATTGATCGCAGATCGACGAACTCAGAAATCTTTCTCTGGGTTGAACTCGATGATATTCGAGCTCAGGTCGATGATCTCTTCCTCAAGATAGATTCTCTACTCGAAGAACTTGGAGCGCAAAATTGGCAAGATATTTCCAATTTGTAGTTCGCTGAGCTCAGGTTGACGAACATGATTTCTCAGCTCGACGAACTTGGAACTCCAGTCGATAAATTCTACCCAGAGATCGACGATTTCTGTCCCGAGTCAGATTGATAAGTTTTCCTTATTTTGTCCTCAATTTCTTATATTATTTAGCAGTAATTCTCTGAGTAATTAATGTTTATATTCTCAAAAATATAGCCGTTCTTGGTAGCATTAATTATGGATTTCATCAGAGTTAATTGCTTGCTTATTTTAATGGGACAGTTGAGGAAACTCATTCAAGAATATATTCCAGCCGTTTTATTCTCCAGAATTAGTCATCAATTAATGCTTGGAATTCAAAATTCAAAAGGAGAATTTGACAGCAGAATATATAAGAGAATTTTCTTTCAGACAATAAAAGACATGTATGATACAAGCAAGCAAGAAAAGAGACACACAGTGATATATACAGAATACAGAATACAAGAAGTAATACAGAGAAGAGATACAGAAATATACTGAAGAATATTTGCTTCTTCTATGTGTTGAAAACTTTCTGTTTTCTCCTTGATCTTTCAAAAGACTGAAGAAGAACACCAATCATATATCAAGAGTATTCTTTAAATTCTACTTCAGGAATCCTCAAGGACAACAACTCTAGATCTGTTTACATGTTCCTGGATTTCAACAAGACAAGGCTGAAGACCTACACCTTGGGTAAGGCTCCAGGCTTTCTGAACATCTCAACATTTCAGAAGGAGCTTTGACAATAACATTCCACTGAGTCTTCTCTGTTGAATAGAGAAAATATAAGACACCATCAAATCTCTCAACCTCCTGTACAAAGGGTTTATTAACTCCCTTCAAAAGTTTATTGTTGGTTTTTGGGCACCTAATCAAAAGCCTAAAGGGTTGTGAGATCTCCCTGTAAATAAATCTTGTGGTGGCCGTCACCTGATCAAAAACCTGATAGTGGATTCCTACCAGGGTGGTAGAAGAGTGGATGTACCCAGTTTGGGGAACCACTATAAAATTCTTATGTTGTCTGGTTGTTCATTTTCTCTTTGTTTTTTATACTATGATAGTGTAGTTTAGCTTAGTTTCCATTTCTTTTTATACTGGTATTATTATCACTTATTTTTCTGATAATTTTTTTATAGCCAAAAAACGTTTTAAGTTACTCTATTCACCCCCCCTCTAAAGTAAATCAGGTCTATCCCCCAACTTTTAATTAGTATCAGTAGATTATTAATTGTCTAAGTTGTCTTTCAATTGGTATCAGAGGGGTGTTCCTTTGGTCTCTCAAGCTAACACTTGAACCAACAAATCCTTGATAGATTTGATTTCTTTTTTCCTTAGTTATTTTGGTTATTTCATATCATGGCACAAAACAAGGATTATGCAAGCACCAGACCTCTAGTTTGCAATATGAACAAGTTTGATATCTGGAAGGTAAGAATTAAATTATATATGAACTATATTGATGAAGATATTTTTAATTCTATTTTGACAGGACCATCAATTCCAGAGGCTGCATCTACTGCAACTTCCAGCACTCATGTTGTTCCACCACCTGAGTGGACAGATGTACAAAAGAAGGCCAAGATAGCTGATGCCAAGGCCATGAACATTCTGGCTCAGACAATGTCAGATGACATTTTCTAGAAAGTGGCAGAGTGTACGTCAGCTAAGGCTATCTGGGATTCTCTAAACCAGATGGTTGCTAGATCTGCAGATGAGAGGAAAGATAGAAGATCAAATGTCATCTCTCAATATGAGAACTTCAAGAAAGAAGAGTCAGAGTCAGTGAGTGACATGTACAATAGACTCAACTCAATCATCAGTGAGCTGAAAACCCTGGATAAGGACATAACACTCACTGAGGTCAATGATAAAATCCTCATGTGCTTGACCAGCTCATAAGATTCCAGAATCTGGCCAATCAAGGAGGCCAGAAGTCTGAATGAGATCTCAACTGAATCTCTACTAGGAAAGCTCAAGTCCTGTAAACAGATAATGAAAGACTAGAGAAGCTGTTGAGCAGAAGAGACTCTCTTATCAGCTAGAAAGGAGCAAAACATAGCAGTCAAAGCTTCAGAAGAAACAAAAGCTTCATCAGCTAGTGAAGAACTTCTGAGTCTCTTAGCCAAAGATTCTATAAGATGGCTAAAAGGATTTCAGAAGAAGTCATCTAGACAAGATGTCAAGCAAGTATGATAAAACCCCAACTAAAGAAATTGTTATTTTTGGTTGCAGGAAGTCAGGACACTTCATATCAGAGTGTCCAGAGAACCAAAAGAAGAGAGAAGAAGAGAAAAGGAGCCCAGGAAGCAGCACTACAAACAAGCCCTCCTCCAGCAAGCATAAAAGGAAGGAGAAAGGCATTATGGCTGAAACCTAGAGTGAAACTGAAGATGAATCCTCATCTTCCTGCTCCAGTGAAGATGAAGAAGAGGCTAAAACAAAGGAGATTTGCTTGATGGCTATTGATGCATCAGGCAGCCTATCAGAAGCCGAGCAGTCAAACAATGAAGAACCATCTAAATCTGAGGCAGATCAGTATTGTCCTCTTTTGATTTCAATTCAGATAGTTTTAGAACTGAATTAAATCATTATGTATTGATCTAATAAATTCTGAGAAAGAAATTAAAACACTTAGAGAAAACCTGACTGAACAAGGTAATTTCATTTCTGAAAAACATTAAACTGAAAGATGAATTAACTTTAAGCCAATGAACAAATCATCTCATTAAGAACTGAATTGGCTGAGGCAA